>BRDA01089285.1:9346-24874 GCA_036984385.1 Crenuchus spilurus
ATTTATTAGTTGACATTGACGGTGGTAATTTGTGAATGTCAGATTTGTGTTATTCGTTTTATAGATTGCGTAAGTTACAGTTTCCATTTAACAGGCACAGATCAAATACTGTAGGTTGGACCATCAGGAATGAGGTCTATACCCAAAGTAGACTTGTCATACAGAGGTTTGTGCCATAATAATAAAACCTGTAATGTTTTTAATAAACCAGCAAGTTTATGCACAATGGAATCTAAAGCAAAGACTTGATTCTTGGTCAATTTAAAACAAAATTAGGAGAGATCTGATTTTGGAGTGTCTAATTTAGCTTACTTGGACATGTTCACACATTTTGTGACAAGTTTAATTTTGAAGTTCCATGTCCCAGAACTGTTTCCCAGTACTGTGGATGTGCTCATTTAATTTTACACAAAAAATCTGAAGTTAACCTGATTAAAGCATGCTTATTGTGTTTAGACTGTAAGTGTTTAATGGTGGCAGTTACAGTTGATTATTTAAGAGGATCATAGCTGAAGTTGTGCACTGAGTTTAGTCTCAGCTCGATCGCCGTTGGGAGGAGGTCTGTACAGCTATAGCCTCTCCCACTCCTCTCACTAACTGAACATACACTCACACCACTGCGCACATGCACACGCACACACACAGTGAACAGAGTCCTCACAATTATAAGTGTGTCACAGCCTAAAAATATTTATTAGTTTACAATCATTTCAAATGTAAAACAAGTCAATCTGCTCTTGAAGGTTTTAACCTTCTGGATGCAGCGTTTGGCTCACATGTATGATGATACTTTCCCTTTTGAGTGTTTCTCTGCATTAGAACAGCTTCTTTTATATCAAATAAACTGTGTCCAGGCATGTATGTGAGCACAGTAAAGACTTCCATGCAGACTAATTTGTCATTCTCTGTTCACCTTCATCAGCCACTCCTGGCACTGTGTCCCAGAGCGATCATCCACAGCTGCTGTCGGGACAGATGCTATTGATAGGCATGCAGACACATTCATGTGCTCCACTGATTTAAAACTAGAAAGGCTGGGAATGAGGCTGAGCCCTGTGGATGCTTGGGAGGCTGGAGATATGTGGCCGAGTGCTTCTGTTCTGATCATCATCTTCTATTGCAGCTGAGACACTGAATGTGTATTTCTGCTTCTATCTGATGAGTCTGAGGTCTAAATCAAGACTTAGTGAGCACCTTGAATTCAGCAGAGTGAGCCCTAAAGCGTGATGTATAACACACCATAAAAAAACGATAATAAAATGCCTTTCTGATTAAATGAGCATGTTAATTGGGATTCTGATGAAAGGTCACTGCAGCTATTTCTCAGTGTCACAGCCGCTGACTCTAGAGTTTAGCACAACTTCCTCAATTCAATTATCTAGCACAGTATCAAGACTCATTTTCTCATGTTATTGACGTTCATGTGCTGGTCCAGGCAATGTGCTGAGGTTGTAACAGCCCTATAAAACCCCAGGGGCTTAAAAAGTTAGAGTCTATCTCTCTCTCTCTCTGGGTGTCTCTCTATCTCTCTCTCACTTGGAGGTATGGCCATGTTTCCAGGATTAGGGCTGATCAAAGCTGTGCTCATTTAACGCTCACGCTTTTCCACCCCAAGTGGCAGGAAAACCCCCCACTGACCCTCTTCTAAAAAAATGCTGAAGGTAGAATCTTCTCCTTTCATACTGACCTCAAATCAGCTTTGAAGTTTCACTCCTAATAGTTCACCCTCAGAAGCCACAGTTATTAAACTGATCACAGTGACATAGAGTCTCTCTACTCTCTTAAATCTCAGGCGTTCTTTAGTAAAGGTAATGAATATAGAGTATATACAGAACCAGCTCCAATACTCCTTTGCACGTTAAGATGGTTCTCTTTGAGAACCTGTTGTTTATGGGATTTGTTATATACACAGTGCTTTGTGAAAGTATTCAACCCTCTTGGGATTTTTTGTGATTTGTTACCTCACAACCTGGAATTAAAATGGATTATTTGAGGTTTTGCATCATTTCATTTACAGAACATGTCTACAACTTTTTACATTTATAATTCATTTTTTAAATTTTCTTTTTATTGTGAAGCAAACAACACATAGGACAAACTAACAGAAATCTTCAGTGTGCATAATTATTCACCCCCCTAAAGTCAGTACTTAGTAGAGTCACCTTTTACAATTACAGTAGCAAGACACTATGGAGTGTACAGCTTATTGTGGTTGTATGGACAGACACTCCAGTCTCTGCTTGGGAACTCTGCAGTTCCTTCAAGGTTACCTTTGGTCTCTGTGCTGCCTCTCTGATTAATGCCCTCATTGCCTGGTCTGACTGTCTTGGGTGGGTGGCCTTCTCTTGGCAGGTTTGTTGTGGTACCATGTTCTTTCCATTTGATGATAATGGATTTGATAATGCTCTGGGCTTTGTCGTTGACTTGTTAGGAGATCTGCTTGGTCTTCATGGTGTTGTTTGGTGGGTAGAGTCTCTTGCTTAATAGTGCTGGAGCCTCTGTGGTCTTTCAGAAAAGGTGTATATATGCTGACAGATCATGTGACACTTGTGCACACAGGTGGACTTCATTTCACTAAGACTGTTGTGTGACTTTTGAAAGTAATTGGCTGCACCAGAACTTTTTAGGGGATTCATAGTAAAGGGGGTCAATACATATGTACATGCCAATTTTCAGGTTTTTTATTTCCAAAGATATATGAACACATGTAGATGCATTTAGAGGATACTGTGTAGATGCATTTTTAAGTCAAATCAGAATATTATGACCACCTACCTAACCTTTGGATTTGAGTATTCACTAAGTGTTGATCTCTGACACTTTCCTGTTCATTATAGAGGTTAACTGTGGTGTCGATTGCTCTGTACTACTCACTGGAGTCATTCCCATCTGGCATCAATGGCACCACTGTTTTGTGGGAGACACACAAAATACAAGAAGTCTCAGCACATGTTCACTACAGCAGCTGTAGAACATCCCACAAGGTTAGAGGTTTCTGAGATGCTGCCTCCACCATGCTTCATCCCCTACACTACTATCATGGACATCAGCCACATCACGTCCTTTGTCCATGATGATGGTTTTACACTCTGCTCTCTGTGACATCCTAACCAGCATCATAATATCCTGATATGAGCGTGAATCTTTGAAATCCATCTTTTGGCTAAAATGAGCTTCTTTAAATGTGTAATTATGTAATTACATTTGAGTAGCACTACAAAGTCAAAGACTTGTAAGAGGTAATGCTATGAGATTTTGAGGAAAACTCATGCTAGATCAAAGTGAAAGGCCCTAAAGACCCAACAGCATTGCTCCAGGCTGTCACACTAGGAAAGTGGAAAGCTTTTTCTCTTCTCTTTCACCCAACTGTTGCATTTCCCTCAAGGACTAGACACATAGCAAGAGGGTTCTACTGTGGATGCGATATATGCTGATTAGCATAGAACACACCCGTTGCTAATGACTTGTCACTGCTGTTCAGCAAGTTTGCACTCTTTGAAGAATCACTCAGAACTATTATCTGCCATCAGACTCGATCATTACACACTCACTGTTGCTTCCCTTCACCCTGCGTAAGAGCTAGCCCAAGGCATAGAAGAGCTTGGGGATGATGGGGAGGGACGTGTGGTGGTGTAGTGTGTGTGTGTGCAGCATGTGTGAAAGGAGGAGACCTTGCATTGTACGATATGCCACCCACAGTGGTTTCCCAGGCTGCTTTGCGGTGCTGGGGGCCCACATTTTGCAGAGTAACGAGCTGGTAATTCCTCACAGTGCGATCAAAGGCCTTCATTCTAAATGAGCTCTTTATCCCTCCCTCCTTCCCCACCCACCCACCTTCCCTTCCTTGCTCCTGCCCTCCACCCCATTCCCCCATTTCCTCCCCTTTTTCTCCACATCATTCCTTTCCCACTCAAGCACTCTCCGTAATCCTCCCAGCGACAGCTCTCATTATTTCACACCCTGGGGGAGCTCCATAGCGCTGAGCCAGTGCTAGCCGCCACTCACCCGCTGAACCAGGGTCAGTCTTGTGGCTCGTTTGAAGAAGAGCATGGCTTTCGGTTTTGTCAGCCAGACTGCTACACTCCATTCTCACTCCTTTACTTCTCCCACTCTCTATCCTGCTGGCCGGCACAAAGGACTAAGCTTACACCAGCCACTGACCGTTAGCCTGTGGCCCCAGCTCCACTATACCGGCCATCACCTTTACTGCTGAGTGACGTGAGATCATGGGATGTTCTGAATTCCAAAAACATGACTCCATGACTACTGCTTAGACGACTGCATTCAAAAGAGTGCAAGAATGCACCGAGGTTACAGTGGCATGCACAGGTTTAGGCACCCCTGGTCAGTAATATATGTTACTCTGAACAGTTAAGCAAGTTCAAGATGAAATGATCTCCAAAAAGCAGAAAGGTAAAGATGACATATTTAAGCAAAAGCATCTTGTTTATTTTCATCTTTTACATTTTCACAATAACTTAAAAGGTGCATGGTTATTAGCCCGTAGCACCCCTACACAGCTTGTAAATGCCTTTTGTAGCCAGCCAAGAGTCTTTCATTTCTTGTTTGAGGGATTTTCATTCATTCTTCCAGTTCTGTGAGATTCCTGCACTGCTCTTTTGAGGTCTGTCCACAGGTTTTTAATGATGTTCAGATCAAAGGACTGTGATGGTAAAACCTTCAGTTTGCACCTTTTCAGGTGGTCTATTGTTAATTTTGAGGTGTGTTTAAGATCATTATCCTCTTTTCAGTTTCAGCTTTTTTACAGATGTTGTTCTGTTTGCTGGAATTTCATTGAATCCATTCTTCCCTCTTCCCCTGAAATGTTCCTCATGCCATTGGCTACAATACAACCCCAAAGCATGACTGATCCACCTCCATGTTTAGTGGTGGGAGAGGTGTTATTTTCATGAAAGTGTGCCCTTTTGTCCAAACATACCTTTGCTCATTGCGACCACAGAGTTAAATTTTAACCTCACTGGTCCACAGGACTTGTTTCCAAAATGCATCAGGCTTGTTTAGATGATTTTTTGCAAACTTTTGATGCTGACTTTTGTGGTGAGGATGCAGGAAATTTTCCTCAGACTTTTTCTTAACCTCCACTGTTCCTGTTAGCTGTTATTTCTTAATTACATTTCAAAATGAGGAAATGGCAACCTGAAAATGCTTTGCTATCTTCTTATAGCCTTCTCCTCCTTTGTGCACCTCAACTATTTTCATTTTCAGAGTGCTGGGCAGCTGCTTAGAAGAACCCACAGCTGCTGTTTTTTGGCACATGTTTAGAGGAGTCTGGGTATTTATAAAGCTTTGAAATTTGCATCACTTGGCCTTTCCTAATGATGATTGTGAACAAGCCATAACCTTAACAGGCTAATTAAGATCTGAGACCTCAAAGTTATTTGAGTTATCAAATCTCATAGGGTACCCATACTTTTTTCGCAAGGTACTCATTTCCTTTTTCACTCTAAAATCATACAAAACCAAAATAATACACTGATATTGCTTATGTGGAAAATCGTCTTTGACTTTATGGCTTTTGGAAATCATTCATCTTTGCTTAACTGTTCACAGTAACAGTAATGTTGACCAGCGGTGCCACTGTATGGTCAGTAGAGTCTAGCAGCTTGTTTTTTTCTTTTACATTGTGTGAAAATTTCCTGACAAATGGAGCAGTTTCAGAAGATTTTGATGCAGTAGAGTTGAGAAGATTGGAGTCATGTTTTTCAGTAGCACAAACACATTAATCTGGTTGCAGATAAATCAAATATGCTGCTCCAGTATGCAGATTCAGATCAGTAATATGAAGCTAAACAAATAAACTTTTTAGATGCCAAGAATGACAAATGCACAGGATACTAACATGACAAATATTTTATGTCATCTAATTTATAATATTTCAATCCTGTTTCCTATGTTTTATTTACAGGTTCCTACATCACTTGAACCGACCAATAGAAATGATCTTTTTATATGAAATTACAGCCTTTTCCAGACGTGGCTGTGTATAACACTACATACCAGGCAGTTGGACAGTAGAGAAGGTGGTTGGATGGACAGTATAGTGGACTGTTTGTGACAGCACAGTGCTGATTTCTACTGCATCAGCTTTCCTTTCCACTTTTTGGTTTGATCTCTCTCCATGCTCAAGGTTATTAAATCCATGACCTTGTACAGCTCAGCAGGACGGAGGCCAGCTCTTCTCAGTCAGAGCCGCATGAGGCTACACAGAGCTGAGAAAGCCAGACAGGAAGCAGGCTGACAGATTGAAGGAGAGAGCGGCCTTCTGCAGGCCGGAAAACACACCCGTGGCATGAGGAGAAGCCTGCAGGGCCTGTGAAACTGCCAGCCAGGCTGATAGAGCCCATAAACTAGAGCCAGTGCATGCTGGGAAGGCTGATGATGCCTGGCCTTAACACCTCTCTTTTCTGTGCCCTTGAATGTCCCACACACACACTTCACTGTGTTCCTGAGTTTGCATTTACTTCAACATACAGGGGTCTCTGTCCTCTGGAGACTGGGAGGGTGAGCGTGACCGCTTTGCAGTTTCAGAATTCAGTCTTGGAGCAAAGTTGGTGAGGGAATGTAAAATAAATTAATTACAGTGGTAACCCTACTTACGAGCATCCCTACTAACGAGTATTCCAGGCAACGAGTCGAGATCTCGGAATATTTTTGTTCCAGGTAACAAGTAAAATTCCAAGTAATGAGTAGCGTAAATTAGTTCAAGTATGCCAACCGCTAGGGACGCTGCGGTCGTAACATCCCCTAGATGCTAGCGTAGAAGAAGAGGTCAGTCATTACCTTTGACTGCTGTCCAGTGAAAGTGAAAGTGACGCAAAGAAAGCAAAAGGTAGTGAACAAGAAAGTTTTACTTTTACTTTTCATATAATAAGTGTAACCATGCCAAACACGTACGCCCGTCCTCCTCTCCTTCTTAGCCACCAGCCTACACGAGCACCGTCTGTCTCCCTCTGCTTAGCCCCCAGCCTACACGAGCACCGTCGTTGTCTTGTTTGTTTTAAAAAACCCATATAAACACATTATATAGCATATTAAAGTATACTGTATATTGGCCGGCTGACACGGATTAATCAGTTTTACATGTATTCTTATGGGGAAAATGCATCCAGCTAACGAGCAAACCAGCTAACGAGCTCGGCTCCTGCATGGATTAAACTCGTAAGTAGGGTTACCACTGTATTAGTGCAATAAGATCCTTGTATCTACACTCCAGCTCCACTGACCATACAGCTGCACTTTGTACTTCTACAGTGACTGTAATCTACACACCCAAATCTGATTTCTGAACTAGATTATATCCCAATTGATTCTTGCAAATCTGATCTAAGCCACTTGTGGAGGTTTGAAATGTGATTAAAGTCAGATGTGTACAGATCCGTCTCAGTCCGGACGCTCTGGTGTCTTTCACGTCACTCACAACACAACAAAGAACAACACATCAAACCCAGAGTGACTGAAGTGTGCGGATCCAAGAAGAGTGCCACAAAGGGCACCACAGTGGAGTACAGTGGCAGTTTCTGATATATTTGTATGGGCAGCCATCCAGGGCAGCATGGCGTCAGGGGTGGCATGACTGTTCGACGATGCACCTACGAGGTTGTGTGAAGTGCACTTGGGATGATCGTCAAGAGCCGACAGATTTATGCTGGGGGGGGGCATCGGAGGGGTTGTGCTGTAGATGGTTCTATACAGAAGCATTTTGAGAATACTCCTATAGTACCAAAAAGGGTTCTTCTATTATTACAAGCTTGACATCGTAACGATAGCAGAACCCTTTTTGCTAAGATTTTCATTAGTTTAGTCTTCCTCAGTTTATCTTCTTTAGTTCTATTTTCTTTTTAGTCTGTTTGGTTTGATTTGTCTCTGGTCTCGGTTCTGACCTTGGCCTGTTTATTGACGCCTCTCTTTATTCTGTTTACTCTGCTTATGGTTCTGACCTTCTGCGTGTTTACTGGATTACGTTTCTGGTTTGTCTTGTTAATAAAGTCTGCTGTATATAACCTGTGTGCATCTTCCTGCTCCGCTTGGTCTTTATGACGGGGCTAATCCTGGCGCAGGGCTAAACCAGACACAGCTGAGTAGCATAATGAAAGGGGGCAGAGGCAAGGACGTATACATGAATACACAGAGACATGTAAACAAAGACACATGGATATGGAGATCTGATGAACCGTTACAGGGCCTTTTTGCCCCTCAAATGCTACATAGATGGTCATGATGACCTTAGACTGCTGTGTGCCTACCTCAGAGCATCTGATTCTGTTATTTCAGAGCTTTTAGGACACCTGTGTCAAATAGGTTCACCTTATAGTAACTCAATTCACTCATTTTAGAGGTTGCCTGGATACTCTGGACACTTTGTACAGATTAGTGGTGCATCCACAGGATCTACGCACACAACGTCTGTTAGACGTCATACCAGCTGTCCAGCTTCTGGTTTTCTGTTTCCAAAAACAAGACCGAGGTGGATCAGAACATTGTTGTACTGTGTTTAGTATCAGTAAGATATAACTCATCCTTCATTCCCACTGGAAGAGATCAGAAAAAATAATCTAATAAATCATAAAGGAGGTAAACAAACTAAAGTCACCACATCAGTGTCACTGCAGTGCTGAGAGGTGAACCAGTAATGAAAATATTCATAATCACTTAACATTTGTGTGTCTGAAGATTCATTTCCACTGAAACCTCAGCAGGGTGTGAGGCTGATAAGTGAGGAACAGAGTGGATGAGATGGTTCTTCAGCTGAGTGATTCATTAATTACTGTGCTCTGAGGAGTGTGTGGAGTGTGTAGATGCTGATGGGTGTGTGTTTGATGGTGTCAGACGTTCTCTGGCAGGTTACAGATCTGCTGCTGCACTGAAGTGTCCACTGAAGTGTCCTTAAACACAAACAGATAAACAGGCATCTACCACCCATACAGTTTAATATGAGAGAGAGAGATTTAAAAAGTCCAGACTTCACTGTACTAGGGTTGTCACAATACCACAATTTTGATTTCGATACCGATACTAAGCTTAGTATTGTGATTCTCCATACCAAAACGATACTTTGGCAAAAATACAACAAAAATATAAAGTAATTCCTTTGTCTGAAATTCAATTGTTTATTTAACACTAAAAAACACTGAAAAATCAGATTCATTTAAAAAATTTAATTCAAATTAAAACTTGCTAAATAAAGCAATAAAATTTACTGTATAATACATACTTAAAACATACAGACTAACAGCGATGGAAACGTCAACACGTGAGCATCATCATGAGCCACGGGTGAAGGGAAGTAATTAGCTAATTGCTGATGTAAACAGTTACAAACGAAATATTTCACTAATCTCTTAACACTGCATTTCCCAGGTTTGCAGAAAAAAACCCTTCTTGTGAGCCATTCGAGAGGTATGTAAATGAGATGTAAATGAGAGTCTGGAGGGCTAGTGTGTAGGGTCTAGGGAGCATGTTGTAGGGCGAGTTTTGTTTTGGTATTCAGCCTCAGCTGCTCGCTCGGCTTGGCTCGTGTGTGTGTGTTTGTGTGAATACGCACATGCAAGCCAGTAGCATAATTCCTGCTCTATTATTTTATATAAATACTTTTTTCCTTTGTGGAAAGAGGACTTAAAACTGATTTTCATGACAAGCGCAGCAGAGCAGCAGACAAAAGCTGTTAATGGCTCCAGCATTCCAGCGCGGAGGAGAGAGACGACGAAAATTTTCGACAGGTTGGGAATTCTATTAAGAATGTTCTGTGGTGTAGCTATTAACTTTACTAACTGGTGGAGTTTTCAGCTCTCTGTAGAGGTTGGGCTGCGTGTCGGCCAAATGTTTAGCCAAGGTAATGTTGCTTCCCGTCTTCATCAGTGATGTAGTCAAAATTTGTCAACATTTCACCTCCTAGAGCCAATATTCCATAATTTGTGTATGCGAGAGAACATTTGTGACCCCACCAGAGAAAACCAGGCCAAAGTTGCTGGGTAATTTAGATATCAAGTCGTTCAGTTTGTCACTCACATTTACGACAAAACTTATGAAAGTTAGTCTCAAATATCTATCGTGATACATGTTTTTAACAAAAACAAAACTTAAATTCACCAAAAAAGTTGTTTTTGTGCAGTAAGACATTCAGCGAATTTGCAGAATTTTCCCGAAAACGTGTTTCTGTGACCCCTCAAATCCTGATGTAGAACTATTCTACCACGGAGGTACACAAGCTTGTTGGGTGTCATTCGGCTCCTGAACTACTTCCATTCAGTGCAGAAATGTTACCTCATTTATCCATCCACCAAACCTGAGCAGGTCAGATGTCTTCAGCTGATGTAAACAGATCCAGCGTCCTCTTTAAGTCTTCATTTCTGGTAGATTTTGATTAACTTTTAAATGTTTTAATATCTTGTGACACAAATAAACTGAGTTAAGTTTCAGTATGCTATGACTCTGAAGGCTATATCTCTGAAAGTATGAGAGATAATCGTCTGAAACTGTGTGTGAGGCTTCCTCTAACAGCACTCATTACAAATATTCATACAACTCATTTGAAAAAAAGACTTTGACCCACTTTTCCCTGTCGGGTTCACATTTTTCGGTTTCGCCATGCTAACGGCAGCGTTCGTGCTGCTCTATGCCGTTATGTTTGCGCCACAATGCTGAGCGCACACGGATGTTTTGAGTGAATAATTCAATATTTGATTGTATTCAGATTTGTATTCAGTATTGCCTTCATGTCTGTGCAGAAATTTGCTTGCTCACTCAAAATATCCGCGCGCAGTCAGAACTGTGGCACAAATATGAAGACATAATGCTGGCTTAAGTGCGTGATTCAAATTGCACGTGCTGCTTTGACTATAGTATTAGCTATCATCAAGTATTACAGAATCGAATAGTTTGATGCGTCGTAGTATCGAACAAGTATCGAACTATCAATACCTCGTGCAACTCTACACTGTACAGTCCTACAACAGGACTGTCATAACAGAAACTCTTCATCTCTCTCTCTCTCTCTCTCTCTCTCTCTCTCTCTCACTGATAAATTCACTGATTACTGAAAACACAGTATTATATCTCTGCGTTTGAGCTGAAAGGACTGACAAGGTTATATCAACGTCACATGGCTCACACAGCTCCTTCTCTCCCTCCCTCTCTGTCTGCCTCGCAGTCTTTCTTCTTTTCCAGCTGTCCTCTATCAGGTCATCTCAGGCCTCTGCTACTCTTACCATATCCTCCAACGTCCTTTGCCAAAGCTGGCTGCTAATAGAGCTTCAGCACTGATTAAGTCAATAGCAACCTTGATATTATGGTTTAATGTGTGCTAATGGGGCAGTGTGCTGGCCAGTGCTTACATTAAACACATTTGTCACTCAAGAAAAGACTAATTAGGCCCTAAAGGCTTTCTGTTTATAGATGGTCATCATTATTTAATGAGACATAATGACGCTGAGCATGTCAGTCTTTGTTGAGGGCTCCATTTACATCAGAACACCTCCCATTAGTGGCAGGAAGCCTGGGATACGTTCCTAATAATATTAGACTGCTCTTAATGTCAGTGCATCCATGAACATGGTCACATATGTTAAAGATATTATTTATTCCCCAGCAATTACGTCACGTTAAAGGAATATTCTGCATTTCTCAACCTTATGCCTAATTAGCACTGATTATCATTCCAATGTGTTCATTATATTTAGTAACACAACACACATCCAGCTCACTCAGTGCTCTTATGAGTGCTCTTGATGCTTCAGCACAAGTCCATTAGCTTCTATTATAAGTGTGCTTTGAGTCTGCTGTTAAGGCTGCGTTCAGACTGCAGACAAATCAGATTTGTTTCTTAGATCAGATCTGCTGAGATGTCCACACTATTATTATAAAGAGATCAGATCTGATTGGACTGTCTAGACATCTGCTTGTATAGAAGGAGGTGTCAGTAAGTATAGCCACGCAGGTGATGTGACTTCAGGGTTGCCAGGTTTGCAGTGTTTGGACAGCTTTAAAATCACCAAAACACTCTTATACTTGTAATTTCCTCAAACATGTGTGATTAGCCTCTAGATTGTATATATATACTGTATATATGATGTTCATCATCCCAGTACACCTGCTACCTGTTCTGTATCAAATATATAGACCCCTACCCTCATTCTTAGGTTCTGAGTGAAACCACATGCACTATATGTGCAAATGCTTGTGAACACTCCTTCTAATGACTGCACTTAGCTACTGTGCACTCAGTGCTGACACTGATATGTAAATGCACACACACACATCTTGACAAGTGTAGAAGAGGACTCTCTGGAGCACATAAACATGAACCCATTGGCACTACGCCTAATGCCAGGTGTTAGCTAAGTAGAATAAAGGCCTCCAGCACAGAAACGGTCCAACATCCTGACCTCACTGATACTCTTGACACTGAATACAATCAAATCATCACAAAAATGCTTCAAAATCAAATCGAAAGGCTTCTAGAGAGAATAGAGACAGTCAAAAACAGAATGTGCTGTTTTAATGCACTTCACAAGAAAGTCTTAATATATTTCCTTCCTCTGGCCACTCAAATCAGATTTCTAAGTGTCTTTCACGTCACACCCAACGCAGCAAAAAATAACACATCAAACCTAGAGTAACAGGGATCCAAGAAGAGCACCACAAAGGGGACCAAGGTGGAGTCCCAGGTTGCCAGTTCCTGAAAAGTACTCTATCCCCCTGTCTGACAGAAAGCCACCCTACACACACTTAAAACTAACCCAAAATCTAAAGAGAATAATCACAGATGTTTGAGGAAGATATAATTGTTTTTATTACTCTTAAATCTTCCTCCAGTGGACGTAGCCTTACAGAATGTGAGTCACTTTATGACTAAGTCAATGAGGCACTTAAATATTATTGCTAACATTGCTGTGTTGGTTTTTCCAGCAGAATTCAAAGGAAGCATTTAAAAGCACAGTGACTTATTTATGTATATGTTTCAGGACTCTGCAACCCCATCAGGATACTTTTAAGAGCCCTCTATATATGTACAGGCTTATACTGATTCAGTGAGCAAGCAGAAAAATGCTCGACTTTTGAGCAGAGGAGATTTACAGCATCGGGTCATGACTTGATAAGGCTGCTGATGCTGAATTCCCTCAGAAAGACGGAGGTGTCTGTGACTGCTCAAGATCATATGCCTAGGGGTATGCTGCACTATCAAAAGGAAGCCTTTATATGATTTGAGGCTGTTTGAGGTCATGCAGCTGCATTTGGAGATAAAGCAAAAATAAAGCAAAAAATAATACACCTTTTATTTCTAGAATTCTCTTCGGACTATGTGCAGCATGTCATACTGTCATATGGTGGAGTGCACCACCATATAACATACACAAGACGTATAGCAGCAGTTTATGTGTGTTAATATCCTGCTGTAGGAGTAGACCTCTACACAGCACTGTCAGATAAATACACTTCCCAAGTTTATGTGCTTACACTGTAAATCACTCATATTCACATATTCACCAGTGATACCACACACACACACACACACACACAGTTAAGGTCTTGATGTGTTGGAACTATCTGGTGACCACATTGACTGTAACATATACTGTATAACAGAGGAGGAGCCTGACATGTCATTTTGCGGGGGCTTAGCCCAGAAGTGGCCTCCGAAACTTTTTTTTTTTTTTGTGCGGGGGGATCAGAATAGGTTATAGTGCAATTTAGCATTTATTGTTTAGTGTTAGAACAATCAAAATCAAATATATAATAAATGAAACCAAAAAATACTGAGCCATTTTATTCATTACATTCTCAATCAATCAAGTGTTTAAGCACTAAAGCAGGTCAAACCCAGACTGAACCAGGAATAAACAACATTTAAACAGTGCAAAATAAGGACTACTTCAGGACTGAACCTGGAGCACTGGACATCAACGTACACCCTGACTAGCCTGGGCTACATAAGACTGTATCTACGAGGTTTCAGAGTGGCAAATCTGTCAATGACACATTCAAGGTCAAGATTATTTAAGTTCTCCTTTTCAATTGATATTATGGCCAAATCATTTAGTCTATCTTGTCCCATTGTTCTCCTGAGCCATGTGTGGAGACGACGCAGGGCACTAAAGGAGCTGCAGCTACTGACAGGAATGGTTAAAGCTACTCTAAATATGGTCTTCAGAGTTGCATATTTAGGAAAACCATGTTTATTTTGATGGCATGATTTATTTATGGGGAATCATATTGACCACACAAATTTACATAAAATTAAAATAAAATTTGGGAAAGGACTGTCTTGACTAACATTGTCTTTCTCACCTTGATCTTCTTCCATCTCTGTGCTTTTCTCATTCTGCTCACTCTCTCTGTTCCTGTCTCTTCAACTTTGTGCTTCAAACCAATAATGAATATAAATTATTATTGTAATGAAATTCTACTTGCTTCACATACTAGTTACTACAAATTAAATAAACTATATATAAAGCAGAATAAATACAGTAACATTTATTTACCAGAGTTTTTTTCTTTGAAAGAAAACCCTAATTCTTGTTTTCACATCAGTAGATTCAGTACAAGGAACTAAAACATATTCAGAAACTTAATTAAGCTAGCATGTAGCAACAAACTATATATTGAAATTTGAAATCTTCAATGCAATGACAATAAAGCATCTTTATCTTTAAAATTTCAACAACATCCTAACTCACACGTGTGTCTAAAAACACAGGCTGTAAAACACAGCATTGTTCTGACTTTATTTTGGCTGTTGTTAATGATTAGCCTGACAGAGCTAGCAGAGTTATGAAGATCAGTTATGTGCCAGCCGCCACGTAAACAGCGTGACAGTCTCAGGACAAACCTTGGGATTTATCATGATATTCGTGTAATACCCATCCACAGCACAAGTAGTTAGCTTTGCTACTCGCTGCTTGACCAGTCCTCCTCCCGCAGGCTTAAGTGCTCTCGTGAGACAGCGTCTGGGGCGGCGCCGTGCACGTGCACAAACACAAACAAACACAGCCCAAACTCCTCTGGATTGTACCATAAATAAGAGGTAGGTTAGGACCATGCACTGTGTGCTTCGAGTATTGTGTGCATAGTTGTTTTGTTTTATATAGTTTGTCAACTAAAACATGTAATTATGAAAAAAAAAAATCACCCCCAAAAAGATCCGGGGCTTTTGAAAAATCTACACAGGCTTAAGCCCCCAAAGCCACCCCCAGGCTCCGCCCCTGCTGTATAATATTGTATTTTCTGTTATTGCAGCCAGACATGTCCAATTTATTTGTCATTGCAAGTTGAAAGAGAAAACTGAAGTGTCATAATAAACGAGTATTTTCAATATATGTTTTATTTATTTATTTGTTTATTAGAGATAAATCAGGTGATGGGCATCACATTGTAAAACATTTGAAGCATTTATTTCAATTTCAGTTATAAGGATACTGGAAAGTACAAACCGGATTCCAAAAAAGTTGGGACACTAAACAAATTGTGAATAAAAACTGAATGCAGTGATGTGGAGATGGCAAATGTCAATAT
>BRDA01089288.1:0-17769 GCA_036984385.1 Crenuchus spilurus
AACTTTAGCATTTGGTTCCAGTATGGTCATATTTTTGTCATTATGATGTCATAATGCACTCGGGACATTCTATTTAAGTCTGTATAATTTAAACCACTCATGCTATTATGAGAACCTTCTCTGAACCTTAATACAGAACTAAAAGAGAGTGTTAAAGCTTTCCTGGAAGGTTTTGGGAACTACAAGCTTATGATCCTGGAACATTCTAGGAAGCAGAGGGGCCCAGAAAGAAGAGCTCCAGTGGTCCTCAGATGTGCTGTTCATTGCACAGCCACTAGATGGTAACAATAGTCTTTTTTCATGAATTTCCATGTGAATGTGTTGTTTCCAGTGTAAACAGTCTGTAAAGTTGAATGGAAGCCATTCTAATTGAATTCGCCTTTCGAGTCTGAACTCAGCTCTGTTTATCTTTAATCACAGGATCTTCTCTGCGTCTTGTGAAGGTAATATCCCATCAGCTGTGGATCATCTCAGACATAAACACCAGACTGTCTGTTTGGAGAGATTCCAGATAATGTGACCAAATGGGAGTTTTACTTACTGCTTACGTCAGAACGAGACACTTCATATGAGACTAAACATCATCTCTGTTTAATATGGCAGCTTTATAAAACAGAAACACAAACTAGGGACGTGTCGTGAAAATGAGACTAAAACTCCTCTTTTCCACAGCAATGTCCAAAAAGGTTCACATTACGGGCTCTTTGCTTTTTTAAGTGAGTAACCTCACTTCGTTAGGAGCTCGTTTGTGTGGAAACAGGGACTCCATTGAATAGCTGAACCTAAGAGCGCCTGTTGGGTTGGTGTGCAGACGTGGCGCGGTGATTAGGGATCTGATCTTGTGACCAGAAGGTTGTCGGTTCGATCCCTGGGCAGGTTATGACTGAAGTGTCATTGAGCAAGGCACCTAACCCCCAACTGTAAGTCACTCTGGAGAGGAGCATCTGCTAAATGACTCAAATGTAAAACCAAAATGTAGATGTGTGTGGGTGTAGAACAGCCGCTATTATTCCCCCCCGCACTCTGAAACAACCCAGCATCCTCTGCTCTGATTGGATTATACGATCACACTCCATAAACTATGATTAGCAAGTGGTTTACGACGTTTCTCAGTCAGGTCTAAACAAGCTTTTAAACCATATTGAAAATTATAGTTGAATGAATTTCGCCTTATAAAATATTATTTTATTCTATAACTGACATTTCTCCTAAATAATATTATCATTTAGAGTATGTGTTCCCAGAACATAAACAACTGGTCAAAAGAACCTAAATATGCAGTGTTTTCACACCTGGACTAAAGCAGATCATGTTTTAATTCTGGAGTTCAGAAAACAGTATTTGGTGGAAGAAGCCTGATCTGTTCATGCTCTCCACCAGCCTTTTGGGTAACTTTAATTATTAATGGGTTATCCATACATCTTCTTTTTGATCACATTCCTGAGGTTTGCAATGTTTGTTTAGATTAGATTCAGCTTTTCCAATGGGATTGTACCCAACAGAATTTGGCCTCCACATTTAACCCATCCATGAAGTGAAACACACACACTAGTGAACATGTGCCCAAAGAGGTGGGCAGCCCTATCCACAGTGTCCGGGAAGCAGTTGGAGTTTAGGCGCTTTGCTCAATGGCACTGCAGTCATGCCCTGCCTGGGAATCAAACCAGCAACCTTCTGGTTGCAAGACAAAATCCCTAATCACCTAAATATTGGCAAACTTGACAAACTTGACTAAGGAAAGTGTTTAGGAACTTAAGCCACATTGGTTCTTCAGATGCGCCTAGGCTGGCATGAAAAAGACTAGACCAAAAATTAAATCAGTATGAACTCCAGCATGAAAACATGAACAACAGGGCTGAAATGATACAGGCAGTTTTTTATAGTAACATGATATATTTCATCTGAAAAGGAAAAAAAGTAAGGTACATTTATAAAGTAAAAGAAAAGAACAAATGCATTTAATTTGCATACTGTTTAAAGTCTTAGGTTAAAAGTTGTATGAGTATGAAATGTCCCTAATTTAAGAAATTGTATTTAAATTATATAATATGTACTTTCTCATTTCTAGGTCAGCATTTCTTTAAAAATAAGAATAAAAATAAAAATACAATAAATATGTGCAATGCCTTTCCAAAATAATTTTTTTTTTCTTATATTAGTTTTTCTTCTATTTAACACTTTCTAAAACAAAAGGTTCCTGAAAGATCGTTTTTCCAGATTTGTGCATTAGTGGAGCCTCAAAGATCGTTTTATGTACTTTTTTTTTTTTTATGGCTGTTTTAAAAGTTATTTTCAACTATCCTGTCACTTGGAGAAACGAGTTTATTTATTTAATGATCCTTTTAAGGTTCCCCTTTAAAAAACAGGACATAACAAGGTTCATTGAGCTCTAAAAGTTCTTTGTTTTAAACTGTATGAACGATCCTTTGTTATTGACAGAAGTAGAACTGCTCAGACCGAGGCTGGTGAATCAGGCAGCCAATCGTCGCGCGGATGGGGCGGGGCTAGTCGCAATACGGGTGGGAAACAAAAGTCGTCACGAGTAGCCCGCCCCCACGTTTTTAGAGGAGCGAGGAGAGGAAAGAAAGTTCAGTGTTGTCTAGTGGAGGAGGGAGAGGCACTGCGCTGTGAGGTGACCCCGCGCTGCCCGGCATGCCCAGCTGTCTGCAACCGGAGAGTCGCGATAAGAGCTCGTTTCTGTGTGTATCTGTCTGCACCATCGCGCTCGTGTTTACGCCGTGAAGCGCTGCAGGAGTTCGTGTGCACGCGCTTCTCGCTCCAACAGTTGTGGAAGTGAAGAGATAAGAGCAGCTGCTCTGCTCTCATTTGGAGACAGGCTGTTTTAGTTTTTGTAGAGGTGCTTTTCTTCCCTTTCAGGGCTTCAGAGAGATGCCTACTGGAATGTGAAGTGAACCATAGAAGCCTCATCTGTCTCATTGGACTGTTTATGTCTTTTCACACGGACCCAAAAAGCTATGGAGGGCTCACCTATGAAGGTTGCGATTTCTCTGTGGTGTCAGCTTGTGATCGCAGCATCCAGTCTGGAGATTGGCTCCTATGACTTTGAGAGGGGAAGGCCAGCCAAGTGTGAGCCAATAGTCATCCCGATGTGCCAGGGCATTGGATACAACCTCACCCGGATGCCCAACTTCATGGACCACGACAATCAGAAGGAGGCTGCGATCAAGCTGAATGAATTTGCTCCGCTGGTGGACTACGGCTGTGATGTCCACTTGCGCTTCTTCCTCTGCTCTCTCTATGCACCCATGTGCACAGACCAGGTGTCCACCTCTATCCCCGCGTGCAGGCCCATGTGTGAACAAGCCCGTCAGAAGTGCTCACCCATCATGGAGAAGTTTAACTACGCCTGGCCGGATTCTCTGGATTGCTCCAAACTGCCCACCAGGAATGACCCGAATGCGCTGTGTATGGAGGCTCCGGAGAATGACACTAAACCAGAGAATAAAAAAGGTGAAGGCATGTTGCCAGTGCCTCCCCGACATAGGCCGTCTGGTCCTGGAACCGGGCGGCCAGGGGGTCCCGCGGGGGCCTGCGAGAACCCAGAGAAGTTTCAGTATGTGGAGAAAAGTGAGTCATGTGCCCCACGCTGCTCCTCAGCTGTTGACGTCTTCTGGTCCAGGCAGGACAAGGACTTTGCTTTCATCTGGATGGCCGTGTGGTCCACATTGTGTTTTATTTCCACAGCATTCACGGTCCTCACCTTCCTCCTAGACCCTCATCGCTTCCAGTACCCCGAGAGGCCCATCATCTTCCTCTCCATGTGCTATAATGTTTACTCTGTAGCCTTCATCATTCGCTCAGTGGCTGGAGCGGAGAACATTGCTTGTGACCGTGAGAACGGGGAGCTATACATCATCCAAGAAGGGCTTGAGAGCACAGGCTGCACCATAGTCTTCCTCATCCTCTATTATTTTGGCATGGCCAGCTCCATTTGGTGGGTCATCCTTACACTCACCTGGTTCCTGGCTGCAGGGAAAAAGTGGGGCCATGAAGCCATAGAATCTCACAGCAGCTACTTCCACATGGCTGCCTGGGGCATCCCTGCACTGAAGACCATCGTCATCCTTACCATGAGGAAGGTGGCAGGCGACGAGCTGACTGGCTTGTGTTACGTGGGCAGCATGGATGTGGGGGCACTGACGGGCTTTGTCCTGGTTCCTCTGTCCTGTTATCTGGTGGTGGGCACATCTTTTGTCCTGACTGGCTTTGTGGCGCTGTTCCACATCCGGAAGGTCATGAAAACGGAGGGCACCAACACAGAAAAGCTGGAAAAGCTGATGGTCAAGATCGGCATCTACTCCATCCTCTACACAGTCCCTGCCACATGCGTCATTGTCTGCTACTTCTATGAGCGTCTCAACATGGACTACTGGAAGTTTCGTGGCTCGGAGAGCAAGTGCGTCACCTTCCCAGGACGCAGGAACGAGGACTGCAGCCTAGAGGCTTCAGTGCCCGCCGTGGCTGTGTTTATGCTCAAGATCTTCATGTCTCTAGTGGTGGGCATTACCAGTGGGGTATGGGTATGGAGCTCCAAGACCCTCCAGACCTGGCAGGGCCTGTGCAGCCGCAAACTGGCAGACAGGACTAGCAGAAAGCACTGTAGTGGAGGGAGCTGCAGCAGCACTCACTGCCATTACAAAGCTCCAGCTGTGGTACTGCACATGTCCAAAACTGACCCTTACTCAGACAACCCCACACACGTATGAGAGGAACTGAAGAGTGAGTATGTGTGCGAAATGGAGAGAATGACCTCATCCGTAATGTACTGTATGGACTTATGCTACACCTCTCGGTGTTAATGACACTTTTGCGAGGACAGTTTGTGCATGCCAAAGGAAAGTGTCGGCAAGCGAAAATGGTGAAATATGGACAAGCAGAAAGCACAGATTTGCAGATTAAAGCATAAAGCGTGGACTAATTTTTGGCTTTACACATCCTGCTGTAGACAGAATTTCAGATATGCAGTCTTTTATCCATCATAAAAAGAACACAAAAAGGACTTGCATGGGGGTATGAGCATAAGACATGTTCCTTTTGACATGTAGCTCTATTCATGGCATTTATGTGTTGAAGTGTTTCACGGTTCTTATTTATTGTATATATATTTAATTTAGTTTGGTATTGGTTCCTTACAGAATGGCCCATATCTCTGTAAAGCAAGCTCAATGAACGGGCCAAAAATGAGAAAAAAGTGCCTTTTTTTGAGAAGATAATAAAAATGTGCTATATTTTTATATGTGTTAAAACTGAATGTGTGTATTTGGGATATTCGTGTGAAATCAATTTTATTTTCAATCTTTAACTAAGCCCTTAAGACACTTAAAATTCTGACAATTCTCCACTGCCCTGCCAGCTCTTTTTTCCTTTTGAGTAGACACATGTTATCCCACAGAATCAAACAGGTCCTTTCCTAAAGTAGTCTTTATCATTCTCTTGTTTCTATACACAAAGCTCCTATTATTATGCCACAATCTGTGCGTATATGGCCCTGTGCTGTTGTGCTTGCATTGAGAAACGTGGAAGAGCAGAAGAAAAAGCCTCTGGGCCCAGTCTTAGTCTTGTCGCATGCTATAATAAGACGCAAGTTGGGTCAAAGCAATGCAAATATTTAGATGAAGTAGCCGGGTTTGCATGTGAAAGGGGGTGGCTACGGTTCAGATGCAAATTCAACCTTAAGAGACTCTTTCAGGAAGGCCTCAATAGACTGGGCTAGCCCAGTGTTACCAAGCTTAGACTATTGGGCTTTAGTCTGGGAAAAAATAGGCATTGTTGCAAAGTGTGTGAGAGGAAGTCGAGCCTGGAGATTAGGCTTGTAGAACTTGACTGGAGTAATATCTCCCTTATTCGCTGTATGAAGGACACAAATACAACAGGACAGTGTTGGAATAAGCAAAATATTACATGAAGATGTGCCAAAATTGTACTTTGGTTCTGTGAAGAATCATTTTTTATGATGAACCTCCAATTAAAGATGAATTACTAGTCAGTTCTGTACTAAAGCACTACATCCACTATTTAGGATCTTTTATTTTTATGAATGTAATCCATACTGCATGTTTGTAATGCATTCAGACACTTTATGGGATTCTACCATTCAATACTCAGGCGCCTTTCCATTTCTTCTCCTCCATGACCCACTCATTACACCCCCCCCACACACACTTCAAGCTTTCCCAGGGGATCTTCTCTTCTCCATCCTCAAAGAGAATGGCTGAGAGCACGGAAGGCAAGCAGTAGGTCTGAGTTTTTCGTGTTAGCGCTCGCTTCACCACCTTTAAATGCGGAGGCTGTTCTGGTGATCTATTTCATTAAGGAGTCCCCCCCCTGCACTACCTCCCCTCCCACGGCCATGCACCTATTGTTGCCTGCTGCTCTACTCTGTCCCCCTTTGTCCCTTTGATGTGAGACACTCATGCAAATGAAGGGAATTTTCTCAATGCTTGATCCGGAGCAGCATGGGTCAAACGATAGCCCTGTAGACGGGTTTCTTCACTGCCTGGGTTCAAGTGACCACTTTAGCAGATCACATGCACACACTTTACAGTCCTGAGGAGTAAAGGTTTACTCGCACCCAGGTGCAACACACATTTGGCCACATACGGGGTGGGTGCATAGTGTCTCCAGCTGGTAGCATCTGACGAAGGTAAAGAAATGCAGATGTGCTCATTACTGCCCTTCATATGCACTGCCTGCCAAAAGTTTTTGACCTTTGCAAAAGGTTTAAATACCAATTAGGATGTTTTCTTTGTCAGTTCAGCGCATATGAAACTGGTTTAGTTTTGAGAAAAATAAGTTAACATCACAGTGCTGCCTAAAATGTTTGTCCAATCCTGGTCCTGGAGATCCAATACCCTGCAGAGTTCAGATCCAACACACTTGATTCTGATTTTCAGATGACCCTGAGACCCTCAGGCATATTACATTTTAGTGTTTTAACTCTCTGTGGTGGTTTCCATGCATCTTTCCAAAAGTATGCAGATACCCCTTTTAATTAAGGAATTACCCCACTTTAAGGTGTTTCATTTATTCACACAACTTGTGTAATTTCCAGAGAAAAGCATTGCCCAATTTGGGCCTTTATATAGTGAAACTGTGTTCTCTGGTGTGATGAAGCTCAATACAATATGTTTGGGATGAGATGGAGCGGAGTTTGTGATTCAGAAATAATGTTATTGTGTAACCCTCACAGCAACGTTCCAACATGTAATGTCTTCTCAGAGGGGTAGAAGCAGTTCCTGTAGCAAAGGGTGACAAACATTTAGGTCAGATTGGATGAGTAGGCGTCAACAAACATCTGGCAATCAAGGGAGTGCAATTTCAGACCATTTCTGTTGGTCCAGTGAACACAAAACATTCACACAGTATAAAAGCCAACCAGAAATATTTAAGCTAATAATGGAGAAAACTCCAAAATTATTTAGGCCAAACCATCCATACCAAGACACTTTGATGAGCATGAAGGTTGACAAATATTAAGAGAGTTGCACATCATTAATAAATTGCTTTTTCTTTCATTTATTTTAGTTAAAAAAATAAAAGTGTGACCTTGAAATTGAGAGGCAGTGTATTTAATCTCAGCAGAGACTTTAGTATCCTCATTCACAAAAAGTCAAAATAGCATAGTGACTTTAAAAAGTGGTTCACTTAAAAATCATTAGGGTGGTCCAGGTTATGCATTAATTTAATTTTTTTTTATTATTATTTAAATGTTTACTAGCAGGTCAGTGACTGTAAACAATGCTGCTTATTTTGTAGTTTACTTACTGTAACCTCAACATTTACGTCTGTTTTTATGCTTTACTATTAAATATTCATTACATCACACATTTTGAATTGCAGACCAAGTGTTTGTGATGATTTTGATGACTCATATACTCAGTCAGTCATAGTGAGCATCGAAGCTCTACTCAACAGTTTAGTCGGTAATAAAATGGTTTGTTGTTGGTACTTTTCGTTATGATGTATAAACTGGTAATAATCACTTATATGAGAAACTTTGCATTGAGCCTAATTAACATTGTTAATTCCAGATAGACTGAAATAAGAGGGTGGGAGTTTGATGAAGTCAAATATTTTGGATCACCCTAAAAAATCATATTTTACATGTTTCCACTTTCGTCAATCAATAATAGTGTTTGGAATTTAAATTTAGCTTTTTTAACTTAGAACCGGACCTGCAAGAACTCAAGTCACCTAAATAGCCTGGTAGTTTCTGTCAAAATATACCACCATAATTTTGTTTGTTAGCAATGTTAGCCTTACAGCTCCAGTTCTAAACTGAAGCAGTGCAACATCTAATAAATAAAACACATTTTTAGCACTGCTAATTATATCTTCCATTCCACATTAAAGCAATAAAGTGTTATTTTTTTACAAGTGTTTTCCTGACACTTCAGTGTCAGAGCTGTAGATGCAGATGGCTGGGAACATGCTAACATGCTAACTCATCTCAGCTCAACATCCTGTGACAGAAGAGTGTAAACAATCACACCAGCTTCACCTAACCCTGGCTGATTAGACTGAAGGCCTGTTTGTTTTTAGTCAAGGTCTTTCCGGAAAGTACTTATGATAAGCATCTGATGGAATTAGCCGCTAAGCTAAATGTTATAGAAATGCTTCACTGTTTAATTACTGCCAGTTCCATCATATCATATAGCCTTTTATAACAAACAAACATCTCCACAAAACATCTTTCAAATAAGGTTAACTGCAATTTTATCTACTCAGCATTTTCTGTTGAGTGTTTTTTGAAGTTAAAATTACATTTGATATGCTATTATTGGTTGTGAAAACCTTATAACCTTTTGTTTTTACACCACTTGTAAACGCCAGCTGTCATTTACTTCAGGTGAATAATTCATGGTGAAGGAACCAAATGGAATACAGTGGAACCTCAGTTATCATTTGAACTAGTTAATGTACAATTTGGTTATTGTCGACTTTTTTCATGAAATTTTAGAAATTTTCATTCATTTGCCCAGTTTTTGTCAGCGTGTCCATGTGGCCCGCCTCTAATTTCAGAAATACAAAGCATCCACATATGCGTTCGTCACTCACCCATGCGGTCATTTTTCCTTCGGGCAAAAAAAAAAAAGGACCCAAATAATAATGCTCAAAACAAACTAAAACACATCACACTAAAACGATAGTGCACAGCACTAATGCCTGAAAACAACTACAAAAACAATTAGCGACCAAGAATGAGTGCAACAAAAACAAACAAAAAAAACCACACCAGCACTCTCCAAAACAGAGCATAAACCCATGAGAGTGATGTTAAATGTTCATTTATCCATTTCATTAGTCTTTTGTATTTATTTCTCATTGTGTTCTGAATGTAAAACTATAGTTATTCTATATAAAATGTATTTTTGTTCATATTTTGGAGTGTCTGAAACAGATTAATTGGATTTACATTATTTCTTATGGAAAATAATTATATATTCAGTTATCATTCATTTGGGTAATCATCAGGCACTTTAGAATGAATTAATGATGAAAACCAAGGTTCCACTGTAGAATAAAATGTCATTACATTCCCTCTCCTTGCTCCTCTTTCAGTTTTGTTACTTCAGCAATGACTTCTAGATATTGACTGGACACATGTACAGTTTGTAGTAGACTGAACCTGACCCAGTGTGAGTGACGTAAATAATTTATGTAGCCTGGTCTCATCAAAAAGGCTACAATACTGTGTCCTAGGAGACAGCTTTAGCGAGTGGAGTTTTCTTTTCACAAGCTGTACGTTCAAAGGAGCATTGACATAGTAAAGTCAATGCTGCCATTTTATGATGGCGTGTGTGTGGTGTTTTTCAGCTCAGGTTGCCTCTCCAGAGTGAGGTCCTTTCACACTCACAATGCCAGTAAACTGCAGCTGGTGAGAGAAAGAGAGAGAAAGAGAGAGAGAGAGAGAGAGAGAGAGAGAGAGAGAGAGAGAGAGAGAGAGAGAGAGACGCTAGTGTGACCCTGCCAACAGACATGAGGTCAATGCTGGTAAAGCATACCTGATCACACAGATCACACAAACTGTTATATTTATATTCTTTACATATAAAGTGACATTTAATGTTTTTTTATACAGTTTGACATTAATTAACCAGAAATTAAATATTCAAATTATTTGAGGTTCTGGATTTCTGATTGCCATGAGCTATAAGCCACTCTGATGAAAAGATTACATATTTAGCTCTTTATTATGGACATGGTTTCCTGTAACCATCTACCAGTCTCTGACACTGAGTTGGAGAATATTTTTTTCCATGCCGAACTCTTTCAGGTCTGATGTTTAAAGGTGAAGATCCAGACTTTGACTTGATCATTCTACAACAGTCATTCTATTGTTTTGTATTTGGGTTTATTTGTTTTTATTTTAATTATGTAATTGTTGTACTATGTGTAAATATATAGGCACTGTCACAACAAAGCATTATATCTCCATGTATCTCTATTTAATGTGAAAATTGCCCTCTGCTTGTTATGGCAGAGCATCGACAGATCAAAGGTCAACAGAATTTGTTCATTACATTGACTTTCATTATAAAATTTTTTTTTTTTGAAAAGTCAATATTTTGAACATGTAATAATGTTTTTACAACAGTGACAATATGTGTGTAGCTGTAAGATTGATCTAAGCCCAACTGTAACCCCCTTGGAGTGGTATTTTAGACACTCTAATATAGTCTGGTATGCCTTCACTTTTTTACACATTACACTCATCTAAAATTATTTATTCCCAAAGTGTTACACAGGCTTTTGTTCAGCACAAACTCAGTAACAACAATGTGAAAACAGTAAGAGAGTCATAAATCTATATTCTGATTAAATCTGCTCTAAACTTAAACTTTCCAAAAACCTATTTTTAGATGTGCTGATATATTGTGACAAAAACACTCTAAACATTTCTAGCCAAGACTTTTGAGCTCAGAACTGAATAAACAGAGGTGTTGGATGCACATTGCTCATTACAGCTTTTAGACATTTAATGTGGTTTCATTTCTAAACTTAAGAAATGTGACTTGTAATGTGTTTGACTCATTCAGTGGCTCCTAGATTGAATATTTATGAGATACGTGTGAGGTGATAGGTGAAAAGTCTTTTGTTCACCTCACATGTGTCTCACCTCAGGTGAGATGTCTTTGTTCACGTCTACATTCCACAGCCACTATTCCACCAATGCTATGGCCAGAATTAACATGTCATTATCATATGAATGACAGACTGCATCATTTTGCAGGGAAAAAGCGAAGCTGTCTGACTCGCTCTGAAAAATGTGTCTCTGCTTATTTATATATATATATTTTTCATATATATATGAAAAGTAGACCCTTTAAGGTTTCTGGGGTATGTTTACTTTTGTTTCTAGGATAAAATCTTGAAGAGTTATATAAGTGTTTTTTTGGAAATTCGTTAATATGCCGTCAGTGTGGGAGCCAACTCCAGAGGGTTAAATGACATTTTCCTAACTTAAAATAAATATATTATGTCCTACGTGCATGTTTCAAACGAAGACAAATCATCAAATTTGTTGGTTCCATAAATTAGAATGTTTTTCCACTTTCCTACAAAGTCTCAAACCACATTCAGTCTCACATTCCTTTATAGTAACCTCATTATCTTCCCCTGTGGGACGCAGAGTCTTTGATTGTGGATACACTTTCCCTGCTACACTAAAGGTCTCAGTCCCCTCCCCTCATATAATCAGTGTGTGCCAGTCTTATAGTCCTGAAGTGACCCTACACTGTAGACACTCTTACAAAAGTTCAAAATTGGGTTCTTCTGCAGTTCTCCTTCAGTGAAATTCAGAACAAAAAAAATAGATGTACCATAGTGAAGAAAAATCTCAAAGAATTACACAACAGTACCAAGAATCCGTATTTGTCCTGCTCTGAAAAATATTCAAATATAATGGTTTGTGTGGTTTGTGGAGATTTATAAATGTGAAAGGTGGACAATAAAAAAGCAGGGCAGGAAGAATATTCATGACTTTGAAAATAAAATAAATGAATTGTCAACAAAATCAAAGCTCAACACTCACTGGAAGTCCAGATAACCAAAATGAAACTCTTATTTTGGACAGAATATGAGAAGAAACACTTCACTTGATAAGACAGGTATGCTTTGGAGCAGATGAAGGTTAAAGAGGAAGAGGGAAGCCAACAACAAGAAGGATACAATCAGACGATTCATGAAGCCATTAATTAGGGGCAGCCATGGCCTGGTGGTTAGGGGTCTGGTCTTGTGAGTGGAAGGTTGCTGGTTCCATCCTCGGGCAGGTAATGTCCTTGAACAAGGCACCTAACCCCCAACTGCTTCTCGGGCGCATGGATAGAGCTGCCCATCATGTCTGGCACATGTTCTCACAGCCTAATATGTTCACCAGTGTGAACTGGGGTGCTTTTAGGACTAGAGTACAACATAGAAACATTTTAAAAGATTAATATCACCTGTCAATATGTCATTTTATGTTTCCAGTTCAGTCTCCTTTCCTAATGGTGAGTCATATAACCATAAAGTGAAATCTTGAGAGAATTTCCAATAGAGGAAACAATCTACAACTCTAAAGTCTAAGGATACTTCATTTGAAATATTTACATTTGCATTCATTTAAAGGGGAAAAATCTTATTTACTAGTTCAGGTCTATTTGGGAGGACTTGGCTTCATGTTAATCAAATGGTCTTCTTGGCATGAAGAACAGGTTTGGCCTAAATTATGATTTGGCAGTTTTCTTTTCCAAGCTTTTATTAAAAGCACTCACTGGAGCTCTTTTTGGCCCAACGTTAAATTCAGCAGAACACTGACATCACAACAAGGGCATAAAAAGAGGTGTCATTCCAAATATAATACAGTCACAGATATTTACAAACATGATCTTGTTGACCTCTAAATAAACCTGTTTCATTTGTATCGTTTCCAGAACAGGTGAAGCCCGGGCCTAGTTCTCCGTTCAACAGAGAATCACCATTCAAAATACTGCATAGTCCAGGTCTCTGGTCTGTAAACCAAACCCAGTGTGTTAAGCCAAAGAAAACTGAGGTTAACGTTTAGGTTTAGGTACAGGTTTAGATACAAGATTGTATTTGATTTACTGAGGTTAAGATTAGGTTTAAGTGTGTCTTTTAGTAACTGAGGTTAAGTTGAGGTGTAAGAGTGTATTTTGGTTACTGAGGTTTAGGTTAGATTGAGGTTTAGGTTTAAGACTGTCTTTGTTATTGAGGCTAAGCTTAGGTTTATGTCCAGGTTTAGGTGTAAAACTGGTTTAGTTACTGAGGTTTAGGTATAGGTGTAAGACTGTCTTTGTTATTGAGTTTAAGCTTAGGTTTAGGTTCAGGTTTAGGTTTAAGACTGGTTTAGTTACTGAGGTTTAGGTGTAAGACTGTATTTGTTATTCAGTTTAAGCTTATATTTATGTTCAGGTTTCGGTGTAAGACTGATTTATTTACTGAGGTTTAGGTTTAGGTGTAAGACTGTCTTTGTTATTGAGTTTAAGCTTAGGTTTATGTTCATGTTTAGGTGTAAGACTGATTTAGTTACTGAGGTTTAGGTTTAGGTGTAAGACTGTCTTTGTTATTAAGTTTAAGATTAGGTTTATGTTCAGGTTTAGGTGTAAGACTGTTTTAGTTACTGAGGTTTAGGTGTAAGACTTTGTTATTGAGTTTAAGCTTAAGTTTATGTTCAGGTTTAGGTGTAAGACTGTTTTAGTTACTGAGGTTTAGGTGTAAGACTGTATTTGTTATTGAGTTTAAGCTTAGGTTTATGTTCAGGTTTAGGTGTAAGACTGATTTAGTTACTGAGGTTTCGGTTTAGGTGTAAGACTGTTTTTGTTACTGAGGTTAAGCTTAGGTTTTAGTTACTGAGGTTTAGATTAGGTTCAGGTTTAGGTTTAAGACTTTTTCTTACTGAGGTTAAGCTTAGGTTTTATTTACTGAGGTTTAGGTTAGGTTCAGGTTTAATACTTTTTGTTACTGAGGTTTAAGTTTAGGTGTAAGTCTGTCTTTTGATTACTGAGGTTTAGGTTAGATTCAGGTTTAAAACATTTTGTTACTGAGGTTTAAGTTTAGGTGTAAGTCTGTCTTTTGGTTACTGAGGTTTAGTTAGGAATGGAATATCCCGACAGGTAGAGTAGTAACCAAAATATATGTCTGTAAAACAGCGCCTGTGAATTGTGTTCTCATCTAGTCAGCCTGACTGGACGCAAACGCTGCCATGTGTGATAAAAGGTGATCATTATGGGATGTCAGCTCAACCCCACCTCAGCTTATCACCCCACAAGTGTCCACCCAGCCCTGGGGAGAGAAGAAAGAGAAGGACTGAGGGGGGAAGTGAATAAAAGCACCCCTCATTACACTCATTCCCCCTCCCCACCCCTGCCCCCACACCACTATTCCTTTCGTGTGTTGTTTTGATGTGTAAATGAGCGCATTGAAAAGCTGCGGCCCAAAGAGACGCTTTCCATGAAAATGTGCCAGTCTCAGCACAGCAGAGTCCAAGCACAGATCCGCTCAACTCAGCATGGGTGCCCTCTTCAGTTTCACACACACACACACACACACACACACACACACATACACACATTCACACTCAAGCGTATCCTTTTCTGACTACACAACTTTTATACACTCCAGTCTGCATAGAAACATAGACACTCCTTACTCTCACAAAAAGTGAATACACGTGTACACTGACCATCAATGGTTTGAGGAAATCTTGCTTTCTTTTGTAATTTGCAGTTGAATTTTACTTTTCAGTTAAGAACAATGCTTACAAAGGTTTTGTGAACATAAACACTAACATTTCACTTGCATTTGATATGCAGAACAAGCTTTTTTTTCTTCTCCAAACTATTGCTAGAGGATGTATTGAAACTCTTGGCACAAAGCTGGTTTAAACAGCCGTTTGACTGCTGATGAGTTCTGACATCACAGAAATAAAATGCAGGCTTTGGTATTATTTCTAAAGATACAATCTCACTAATATTTACATGTGATATTATTATTATCATCGTAATTTTCCAAAATAAACCTGTTATCTTTCAGTTAAGTCTTTAAGGTCTTGACAACTGAGAATGAAAACATTCCCATTTCATGTAAAAAACTGCAAAATGTGCCAAACTTGGATTACTGGGTACATGGAATATAAGCACTAAGACAAGTGAGTACAGTGGAACCCTGTTTATTGTACAACTCTTATCATTGACACTTCTCAGTGAAATTTTGTCCCAGTTATCATTCATCTGCCCAGTTTTCATCGGCGTGCCCACATGACTTTTGAGGATGAATTTTGAGAATACAAAGCATCCACCCTCGCGTTCCTCACTCAGCCACGCATTCATCGTTCATTCTGGTTTTGTTTCTCATTGAGTAAGTGTCACCTCTTATGTTCATCTGAAACATTTACATTGTTTTTCCAGTGTTTTTGTGCTTGTTTATTGAGTGCACCAGAAACAGACCTCTCTGGACACATTTCCATACCTCAAGATGATGTCACAGGTCTGTACCCAGACTTATGAGTGGAACCAAGTGCAGAGCAGGCAGAAGCTAAAGAGCTTCACAAAAAAAATGTATGTGAGGCACCACAAAACGAACAGCGGCTGAGAACCTTAGAGTGGCAGAGTCAAACACGTCAAGTCACAATCGTGAAACTGTAAAAATAAAACCACATACAATTTCTAAAAACTGTAATGAGCAGTGTGTAGCCAACACCACTGTTTATTCAGTTCTGAGCTCAAAAGTCTTGACTAGAAATGTTTAGTGTGTGTTTTATGAAAAGATACTAAAAAATACTAAAAAATACCAATACTAAAGATTGGTGAGGTCATTTTTAATGTGGTCCAAGGCAAAACCCAAAAAACATTCAAAAACAGGCAATAAAGCCAAAAACAATGTACCAAGTCAGGACCATGTTTTGGTGTGAATATTGTAGGTTATTATAAGCTTTTGTTTCTGTTTTTATGTCATTCTGTCCTTACAATGTCTAGAAAAACAAATGCTTACACAGTCTTACAACTATAACCCCTCCCATGTCTCTCAAACTGGGCTCAGATGCATGCATGCTCACTCCAACCTTCACACTCAACTCAGTCTTTTTCACTGGGCCTATTAAAGCGATTGTGTTTCATCGGGCCGCTGGGTCCTCGTCTGAGGTTGCCAGAGGTGGATAAGGGCAAAGCTTGGTCAAAAAAAAAAAATAAAAAGGACGTTCTACACACGACACATGAAAATGCCTGTGAAATATTTTTAAAGCAAACACTGAAATTCTCAGAATAACACCAAAGCTGCCCAGAATGCAGAATATTCTGCAGATTTGGAACAGAGAAGACATTGTGTGAGTTCATGTAAAGTTAGGCCTCTAAAATAGCCACAGAGAAAAAATAAAGGACTGGGATTAGGAGGGTGGAGGACAAGAGCCATAACATCAAACTGGCCATAACATCTCACACCTCTGGTTCATTGGGCATAACCACTGCTGTCCTCAGGTTTTCTTGAGTCATGAAATAATCCATTAAAAATGCATTTGAGATGTTTGAGTTGCTCTGATGGTTGATTTGACAAATGAAGCGATGATGTCAAATCTTGCCAGTGCCTTTCCATACTGACACAATTGGTCCAATCATATGCCAGCTTCACTTGGTGGTCCAAGTCAATTTTGGAGGGGGCTGGTGCCCTCACTGCTTTGAAGGAAAATAACACATTGAACAAAAATATAAATGCAACACATTTGTTTTTGCTTCCATATTTCATGAGCTGAACTCAAAGATCTAAGAATTTTTCTATGTACACAAAAGGCCTTTTTCTCTCAAATATTGTTCACAAATTTGTCTAAATCTGTGTTAGTGAGCACTTCTCCTTTGCTGAGATAATCCATTCACCTCACACATGTGGTGTATCAAGATGCTTGATTGTTGCACAGGTAGCCTTAGGCTGGCCACAATAAAAGGCCACTCTAAAATGTGCAGTTTCATCACAGCACAATGCCACAGATGAAGCAAGTTTTGAGGGAGTGTGCAATTGGCATGCTCACTGCAGGAATGTCCACCAGAGCTGTTGTTCGTGAACTGAATGTTAATTTCTCTACTATAAGCTGTCTCTAAAGGTGTTTCAGAGAATTTGGCAGTACATCCAACTGGCCTCACATCCACAGAATCCCACACCAGCCCAGACCTCCATATCCAGCATCTTCACCTCCAAGATCGTCTGAGACCAGCCACCCAAACAAACCATCAGAAACCATCTCAGGGAAGCTCATATGCATGCTTGTAGTCCTCATTGGGGTCCAATTACATATATATTTATCCTCTGCGATCCTCTATGAAGTCTTTATTTTTTTTTATTTGGTGGATGCTGTGTATAAATTGATCCCAAATTTTAAAAGACAAGTGTTCAATTTCACCAAATTTTAACTTGTTAATCACAAAGAATGTGCATAAGGAGTGTTCTCCTGAACCCTGCAAATATCTTATTAATTTTCATATAGGACATTTCTCCAATGCACTTTATATCAAACATCAGCCTTAGCAGGAAGCTTCGGTAAGGGTGCGGGTGCGGAGCAGTTGTTGGTCAATCGGTTCTGGGTTGGATATAAGAGCGTGGGCTATTGGGAAAAGACCCAAGGCTATATTACATTACATTGCATTTAGCGGACGCTTTTATCCAAAGTGACTTACAATAGTAGGAAAGTACAAATGCGAAAAATACTAAAGTTAAATAATTAACATTTTGATATTGAATGCTGAGTGCATATCAGTACTCATG
>BRDA01089290.1:0-25472 GCA_036984385.1 Crenuchus spilurus
GAGAAGGAGAGAGAGAGAGAGAGAGAGTGGGTGAGAGAGAGAGACAGAGAGAGAGAGAGTGAGAGAGAGAAGGAGAGAGAGAGTGGGTGAGAGAGAGAGACAGAGAGAGAGAGAGAGAGAGAGAAGGAGAGAGAGAGAGAGAGAGAGGGAAGGAGAGAGAGAGTGGGTGAGAGACAGAGAGAGAAGGAGAGAGAGAGAGAGAGAGAGAGTGGGTGAGAGAGAGAGACAGAGAGAGAGAAGGAGAGAGAGAAGGAGAGAGAGAGAGAGAGTGGGGGCTGTTTTTATTTGAATCCCTGCTCAAACAAAAGCCAGGCCAGTGAGTGACAGATGCAGGTTTGTTTGGGTTTAAATGAGGAATCTGGCTTTGGGCTCCGTCGCTGAGCATCTTTGCAGAAATGTAAGCATTTCAAATGAGCATATGATCAAATTTAATACCACATTATTCTCAGATCTGCTCCATCTGAACACCCTATCAGATTGGATTAAAATGACAGGGGGTCCTGGGGTAATTTCTTCTTTTACAGGGGCTCCTGTGATTTTATTTCTGTCTGGATGAACCGAGTCTGTGTTTTCTCCTCTCGTCTCTGAGACATTTACAGGCTGAATAATCTACCTTTTATTTATTTATTTATTTTTTTTAGCAAACTCCAAGCTCGTCTGATCATTTTAGTCCCGTCTGTAAACAAATCTGTTTTTCCAAGCAGACGTCATCTTTGACGCTGATTTCTGAATGCAGATACTAGCCGTATTTTGTCTTTTAACTACCAGAAACCTTCAGAAACCACAAACCAACAAATATTAAAGCGTTTAAAGAGTCAATTAATAATCTACTTGGTGTGGATGGAAGATTGTCCACTCTTTACGCTACCTTTAACATTATGTGGTGGAAAAAGAGACTAAAACCTCCAATAAATGCAAGGTTACACTGATTACATTTTCACTAGTCTTTATGTGTAATAATTTAATAATTTTATAAAGTTTTACTATTACATAAAATAATCTATGAAAACTAGCCACTGTATGTTGTGTTTTCTAACCCAGCCTAGTTTTGTGCAGTAAAGCGTTAGCTGATTGGTTAACGAGTGGCTGCTAAGTGATGATTGGTTAGTGAGCGGCTACTAAGTGATGATTGGTTAACGAGTGGCTGCTAAGTAAAGATTGGTTAACGAGTGGCTACTAAGTGATGATTGGTTAGTGAGCAGCTACTGAGTGCTGATTAGTTAGCAAGTGGCTACTGAGAGCCGATTGGTTAACGAGTGGCTACTAAGTGCTGATTGGTTAACGAGTGGCTACTAAGTAAAGATTGGTTAGTGAGCGGCTTCTAAGTGATGATTGGTTATTGAGCGGCTACTAAGTGATGATTGGTTAGCGAGCGGTTGCAGAGTGTTGATTGATTAGTGACTGGCTGCACTCATTGGCTGAGCAGAGCACAGCTGTTTTTTAAAGTCTTAAAAGTGGTGTTTAAAGACGTGTAACAACATAAAATAAAAGTGGTGCTGATTTGTTTTATGTAGTTCTGTTTTGTGAAAAACTGTATTTATAATTACAATTTAGCACTAAAGCTCTATAGGAGCCCATTCATTCTGAACCTCACCAGAACAACAAGTGTCTCTTTAATACAGAGCTTCTCTGAATAACTCCTCAGAATCTCGCTCCTTATTTGAATGCCATCCGGAGTTCAACACTGAGGAGTAAAATGTTTAAAAGCAGACGTCCCCCTGATAAACTATCCAATCCAAGCAGGGCTTTTCTCCACAGTTTTGCCAATCTGTGACTACACATGGGAGAAATAGCCACAAACACAGCCATAAAAATCGAGCTTCAGTGGCAAGTGCATTGGAGAAATTCCTGAAGAGGTTTTACTGCAACTGCTGGATCAATAAACCCTACACAGCCAATGAGCAATTGATGACCTTTGACCTCCCTGACCCCATAATTTTCATCCAGACACGTCCATCACTCCACACAGAGCTCTCCTGCCATAATGGTCCGGTTCATCTGGGCCACGGCAGCCAATCACAGCCCGGGAACTCCAGACAAAGACAATGAGATGCAGTTCAATCTTCCTCAGCACTCCACCTCCATTCTTCTTCCTCTGTTCTCGCGCTCTCCTTTTTCACTCCTCCCTTTCTCTGCAGCATCCTTGTGGGTGGATTTTTTGTCAGTTTTCCACTTACAAGTTTTGCTTCCTTTTCTTTCTAAGCTCTCTAAAGTGTGTTCATGGAAAAGGTGAACGACTGGCAAATTTAGTGCCCGAGTTTGAGTTTCAGTCTGCGCTGAAGTCATCATTTTACAGACTCTCCATGAATTAAAAACCATTTCTTATCAAACACGAGGATCATACAAAAGGTTTTACTCTTTCAGGTGATTTAAAACACACCAGAAGGTGCTAATAAAGACCTGTAGTACAGCACATGGGTAGACATTGTGTTTATTTTGGCCAACAGAGGGCAGTGTCTGCCGCTATCTAACCACTTCTACTACATGCTCGCCTAGTTTTAGAGAAAACCTCTGTGTAATACTTTACCAGAAGATGTCCACAGCATCACCACAAACATGCTGCTGTTCATTTACACCTGTGTTGTTTCCATCTTTTCTCCCCGTCCTTTCCCGTCACCACACACACCACATGATTTCTCCCCCACCTCTTTGGTCCCTGGTTGCTATTTTGAAACGTCTGTCCAATGTGCATTAGAGGGTGCAAAATTAGGGGCTGCGGGTGCCCCCGTGCTGCCCTGGGCTGTTCGTAAGAGCCACAGTTAGGTTCTCTCCCCAGTGGGTGGCAGGCAAGAGGCTGGAGCTGTGAAACCAAGCGGCATTTCAGATTTAGGATCCAAAAGATAACTCTGACCATTGTCAACAATGAAAATATGTGTATGCATAAATTTCCGCTCAAATGCCAGCCTCTTCCGTTGGCTGCACGTTCCGTTTAGTTTAGCCTAGTCCATCTTTTCCGTTTTGTTTTGTTTACGTTGATCTTCTCCATCCCCTCTGTGATAACTCGTCCTTTGTCCGCGCTCACTGGAATGTACATGTGGTTGTTATAACTGTGGCCTTTTGCTGGCACATACATTAATGTGCTGCATGCATATGCTACAGTAACACTGCACCTACGGAGGAGCCTGGATTATAGCGGTTAGGAGGCCTCAGGCTTGTTTTTCTTTGTTCTACCCTGAACGGGATTAAGGGAAGACGTGGCTGTGCTGCATTTTGGGATATGTTTTGATTTGAATACAATCATAAGTCTAGGGGGGGCCTCCCACTGTCAGCTGCTCCCCCACCTCCTGCTTTCCCCCCATCAGCCCAACCTCAGCCCTCCTCCACGCCCCCCTAATCAGTTTAACCCTCTTATGAATAGCTCTTTGTCATGGGATAGATTACAGTTAACTCTGTCCCCGGCGCTCTCTCTCTCTCTCTGAGCCAGCTAACAGCGGGCACATCACTGCCCACAGGCACTGTTCAACAGGCCAGAGGCTTAAAACCTCTCCCATCAGGTGTTAAACAGTCCACAAGGTTGATCAGAAACCATTTAAAAGGCTCAGCGCGGTCCGATACCACTGACTGACTCCTGAGCTTTGGTATGTCTTGAATGTTCATAAAGGTAGTGAATGATTACCTAGTTTAGTGCCCGAGTATGAGTTTCAGTCAACACTGTTGAGTCAGCCCCTCTGGCATGGATGTCAACATACTTTTTAGTCATTTATGGCCTCCATAAATTAAAAAAACATGATCATACACAGGCTGTATGAGAAAGTGGACTGTAGTTCTTTCAGTTATGAAGCTAATCTACACATTTCTGAACTGACTGAATGAACGCCAACCATATCTGGGTATACACACAGACATGCACAATCATTCACACACACCAGAGACACCAATTCACCTCATTTACATGTTTTTGGAGCCACACAGACACGGGGAGAACATGGAAACTCCACCCAGATGGGGATTTGAACCCAAGACCTCAGCGCTGAGAGGCAAATGTGCTAACCACCGTGCCGACCACCAGGGGTCCCTGTTTTTAACTGTGAATTAAAACACACCAGAAAGTCAAAAGAAAGACCTGCAGCACAGCAGATGGGCAGATTCATTTCAGACTCAGATTCTTTACTGTCATTATAACCAGTATAAAGAAATGTAAGGTGCAAGGCTTTCAGTGCATAATAAAAAGCTAAAAACATCAGGCATTGCACTTTTGGCCAACAGAGGGCGCTGGCTGCTACTAACCACTTCTACTACATGCTCGCCTAGTTTTAGAGAACACTGCTGTGTAAAACTCAGACTAGTGTCATGTCCAAAACATCACTGCAAATGTCTTTCAGGACACGAGGAATACCAGGGGTTAAAGTGAGGCTATGAGGCTTTCACTGCACTAACGAGTGATTAATTGGATGTCTGATTTTCAGGCGTTCAATCTGCTTGACTGTAGACTACCATGGCATCTGCAAACACTGTTCCATAGTTTACCACAGCTTCTCTCATTGTGGTACTTTACTTACTTTACTACCCAATTTTATCAGTCTTCACCCAAAATTTATTACAGTGCTAAAGTTAGTTCCTGCCTTTTCTACTTCCTGTCTTTGTGGACGTGTCATGTGTGTGTTTTCATTGGACAGGTGCTTGTGTTTGTGTTTTACATGTCACATCTCTGTGTCCCCGCCCTCTTCACGTTGTCCTGTCGGGTTAATGTGCTGCACCCGTCTTGTCTGATCCCTCAGCCCTGCATGTCCATTTCTCTTTTTGACTACTCACGTTACTTAAACTCCCCTGTGTCTCAGTGTCCTAGTCAGTCAGTAAATGTAAAATGTTTGTAAGTGTTAGATACTGTTGGTAGCTGTTCTCAGTAGAAGTTAATGTGGGTGTACGTCTACAGGTGACTTCACGTGTACATTCTGTTTATAAGCATCAGTTTATATCAGGCAGGGTATATTTGGGCCAATTGCTGCCCGTTACCATTTTTGGAATGGACTGCGAGGTATTTTAGAAATAATAAATAAATAAATAAATAAATAAATAATACAAATATTAAACAGGTTGGAAACAAAAAAACAAAAAATGTGATTCCTAGTTTGAACACTGGGTGTCACTATCACGTGAAAACAATCTAAAACATCTACTTCTGCCTCCACCAACGCTAAACGTTAACAACATTATACCTACATTACTGTTCCTGAGCTTTTGGGTAGACATGGTGGCGCTAAAGAAATGAAAAATACACAGAATGTAGATTTCAGGCACGCTGAGATATGAGAATAAATATGTTTTCACTGAGTTCAGAGGGAAGTGTGTGTTTCATTTGTCAGGAAACAGTTGCTGTAATGAAGGAGTGTAATGTTATGAGAGATTATGTAATGAAACATCGCTCTTTCAGGTGAGACACTGCTGAACTAGAACTGATGGTAAAACAACCAGCAGCAGCTTGTCAGCTCAACAAAACTAGTTTTATCATAATAACCAAATGCAAGAAAATGCTACAAGGATTTAGCTCAACTCATAGCCCAGCATGGGACCTTCAGGGTTGCCAGGTTTGCAGTTTTTGTGCAAAATTGTTTTTTAATGCAGTTGTGAGTAAAGCTGCTGGATGTTGGTGTTTAGACTACTTTAAGAACTCTTATAGTACTACTACAGAACTACGAGTCTGTGGCCTGTGACTGCACATATGTGTCTCCTTCTGGCCACCAACAAGAAAAGTTTGGACACGCCCGGTTTATACAATAAAGCACATTGTTTGGATCTCACCGCTGTATCCTGAGTCCTCCTCTACCCTTACACTTACATAAAATAAGCCAAGACATGTTTGGTGCCTGAAATTTGCTTCCATAGTTTTGCACTGAGGTAACAGGATTAGCATTACGCTAACAGGACTGCTAAACTTTCATACTCGCATAAAGTATCTGATTAAGGCTGTGTAAAGGCAAGAACCTGGCGATATGACACAAGGACTGTAATTTTATATAATCTAATATATTGTGATACTTAAGCAAGACCCTGTTTTTAATCTAATTTTACGAAAACAGCGAGATTGCTAAAGCTAATTGTACACTGGGCTGGAATGATCGTGTATGCATACAAACTATTCACTAAAAGTGTATACTGTGTTTTTGAGACTCCATCACAAAAAAATACTGAAATATTGATATTTTATTACAATGTATTTTATTTTGTCTATAAATATGGATTGCTGGAGTACAGCTTTGCGTTGAAGTGACAACAAAAGCTAACTAAAAAAAGCTAATTTGGTCTATTAATATCCCCCACAATTGCATTTCAGGCAGGACCTCCAAGGAGCCAAGCTCCAGCCCCATGAACACCTTCACAGCACGACTGATTTAACTCTGCAGGTACTTCTGCCACCACAGTCACCCATGAGTAGCTCCACAAAAACCTCCCACATGACCAGTTCCTCTCTCCGACTGCGTTCCCAGATACAAATCTTCCCCGAGGAGGAAAAACCAAGCATAACAGGGCCACACAATAGAGCCCCAGCACAATAGAGGTCTGATCTGGTTCCTTTATCCCTCAGGTAAAACCTGAATCAAACAGGAACAAGCAGAACAAAGCTTTGTTACAAGCAATGTATCTCAAAGTCAGAGGAACAAGAGCGCTAGAGCTATATTTTCTTCTGCTCTTGGGTCACTGTTTGGTGACCCTGTGCAAGATCAGCTTGACCAGTTAAACAGGTTTGACGAATTCACCTCTCAGGTGTGTTTTCATTTGTTCTGTGGAGGGTTAAGCACAACAGAACTCAACAGAAGTTGGGGAAGCTAAGACCAAGGCTTGATGATCATGTGTGAAAGTGAAAAAGTGCACATTTGCAGGTTTCTGAAAGTGAAAGTGAAAGTGCACAATCATTGACCAATTAGGAATTTGACTTCAGTATTTAACCCATCCATGCAGCAAAACACATACACTGGTGAACACACTAGTGACTGCTCACCAGTCCGGCCCAACATCAAACAACTAAGATCTGCTGCAGATTAGCGGTCTGCTAACCCAACACATGCGTTTATATTCACTCTTATTGCTGCTGGCATTATTATTAGTGTCATTACTACCATTAACCACCATCATTACTGTATCATTATTATCATCACCACTATCACTATTTCAGTGCATCTGAACACAACAGCAGAATCATCGAGTAACGATGACTGTCTAACAACTTAATAGTTGACCAGCTATAGATTAGATTAGATTCAACTTTGCCAATGTGATTACACAACGAAATTTGACTTTTACCCATCATTTACATTAGTGAACACACTAGACTGTGAAAACATGTGCCCGAAGTGGTGGGCAGATTTATCCATGGTGCCCAGGGAGCAGTTGAGGGTTAATTGCTTTGCATAAGGGTATTTCAGTCATGACCTGCTTGGGCATTGGGCGGAGGACCATGTGAGTCTGGTTCCTGCCGAGGTTTTTCTTCCGTCAGCCCTGAGGGAGCCTTACCGCAGTAGCCGTTGGCTTGCTCACCAGGGGTATTTATGTTATTACTGGAACTCTTTAACGATGATTTATGACATCATCACTTGTAAAAAGCACTAATTAAATTAATTAAACTGCTAGGGGACCGAACCGCTGACCTTCTGGACCAGGACCCTTACCACCAGGTCATCAATGTAGCTAAGGTAGAACAATGTTAGATCGCCCCCTAGTGTCAGTTTCACAGTTCTGCAGGCAGATGAAGACATGACTGATGAACTTATCCTTTTCGCCTAAAGTCAACAATTATTTAGTTTTTTATATTTAGATTTTATCAAAGGAAAACAACATTAGACTGGTATTATACATCAGCCATCGCTGCCCTGCTCTCTAAATATCAGCACCAGCCACTGAAAACGCACATCGTTCACTCACTAAACTCCAAGTAAAGGTTGAGTTAATGACAGACTGTAGTCGTGAATGGATGATGGGGTGGTCAAGGCAGAGGGCTTTAAGCTCCTTTGAATGATTTATAGTGTACTGAGGGAGGAGCAGCCTTTCATGTCTTGTGGTATGCGAGTCCTGCACTTTTAGATCTTAAAGGCTTAGCTGTAGAGTAAGATACCCCAAACAAAGTGATGCAAGTGACCAAAAGCTGACCAGACCTGCCAGAACTCTTAAATACTGAGGATAGAACATATTTTTCACTTCAGAGACCTTTTTCTAATAAAAACTAAGTGCAGCATCGTCACTGCTGACTCCTGGTGATCATATGGATCCAGAACATCATGTCTTCTGTTGAAGTCTTCAGGCTCCATCATTCCTCTGAGTGCATCCACACATCATGGTGCTGACCATTCAACTGTTCAGCTATGAAGACAGACAAATAAAGGGTGTGTACAGAGTAAAAGGGTGAGAAAGGGGCGGAGAGGTTAAAACCAGGCTATGCTGCAGACAGACAGTGATAGAGACCTGCTGAGCTCCAACTGAGAGTGATGCCTCCTCCTTTCTTCTCCACAGGGGGGCTTACCCTCATTTCCTTGTGCTGGAGGCGGGGGGCGGGGGGCATTTGATCTGCCACTGCGTACTGTAACATGCTCTGACAGTACACAGGACAGATCTTCACGCTGCAGAAGCCGACATGTTCCTGCTCGTTAAACTCATCTGATCCTCATTCTTCTGCAACGTGTCTCTGAGGCCAAAGCTACCAGGACCAGAACGGTTACTTATTATTTACCTGCCGGAGTAACTACTAAACTTAAATGCAAATGTATTCAGCACCTTTACGTTTACTAAATGTGCCATACGTGGAGATTATGGATTAACCCCTGCATAGTTGCAACATTCTGTATACTCACCTTGTCCTAAGGGTCAGAAATGACCAGCCTTCACCAAAACCCCTAAAATAAAGCAGCTTCCAACCCAAAAATCAGCTGAAATGGATGATGCCATATATCTTGCGCTTGTGTAAAAGATGCAACACCACCATGCGCAGTACTGCTCCAACTCCGCCCCCTCTGTTGGGGTGATGCCTATTTTGCCAGATATGCTACGCCCCTGCTGAACAAGATGTCACTTCTCTTCAATAACGTCAAAGTGATTAAATCTCATTAACAGTCACAGAATGTACAATAAGCTGAGATGTGTTTGTTAGCTGCTGTGACAAGTCATGTCTATGTTAGAATCAGCTGTCAGTCAACTCAACCAATCACCTCATCACCACACCCCTTTAAATATCTCTAAATAACTTGTATAAAACATGTTTATTGCAAAGATAAACAGAGGGGGGTTAATTAGCACTGGTACAGCTTGTGAAATGAACACAACACAGCTGACAAAAGCATCAGTGAATGAGGAAAGTCATTTCAAAGTTTGCTGTAGCTCCCATTCAATATAACGGTTGTGGGTGGGGTTGTACTGCAACCAGCCACTAGAGGGAATCAGAGAAGTTTTGACTTCACTTCTATACTCCTGTCACTGCTTATAATAATAAATATTACTATTATTATTATCATTATTATTATTATTATTATTATTATTATTATTATTATTATTATTATTGTGATCGATTGTGGGTGGGGGGTGTTCTCAGCAGTTAAACATGGTGGTGAACCATTTAAGACCTCAAAGACAACACAAGGGCTAAACAGGTCACAGCCTCTTTATACTCATCCTAACTGTGCCACAGCTGTTTGTCTGGTACGTGGTGCCTTGATGGAGTGTTTATAGCCACTGTGCCTTGATCAAAGTAGCACAGACATGTCGTAGCTGATTATGGCAGAGAAGAGGAATGCAATTAGCTCTCACACTAATCTGCAACTCACCTGATAGCTTATCGTACACACTGTGGGGTAGTCAGACTTTATTGTGGTATTATGGCAACAGCATCTTAACAACAGCAGAAGCATACACACATGAGCCAAAACATTACTACCAATATGGGTAACATACTGACGGTCATCCTCATACTACCAAAACAGCTCCAACTCACAGAGTCAAGGATTCTGAAGGTATCCTGTGGTACATGTTCCAGCAAGTTGTGAGACTGCGTCAGCAAAAACCAGCCATCCCACAGGTGAGTAGACTGAGAGCTGGAGAATTGAGACCACTAGATAGTCACCACTGAATTTGCCATTTCAGAGATGCCCTGAACTGGTCATGTGACCATAACACACTGGCTCTTGTCGAAGTCTCAGGTCTTAACATCTGCCTGCATCCGACATAGTCACTATGAGAACCAACTCTTCTCTTGAAAGGTTCCACACTTTTCCAATACAACAGTTCTAAACTGAAACTGTGGTTCTGTTCAGGCTCATGATGGACTGGAACCATCACAACAAAGCTGCTGGTGTTTGTAAACACTTCAGTGTCACTGCTGGTGCACCAAACAGAACTGTCCAGCCAACAGCATCCTGTGAGCACCAGTGAAGGACTGTGCTGAACTGCTGTCTCTGACTTTACCCACACATACAGTGCCTTATGAAAGTATTCACCCCTCTTGGCCTTTTTACCTATATTACATTACAACCTTTATTTAAATGTTTTTTTAATATAGTATATACACAAATATACAAATATCAGAATATACACACCTTTTCTAAAAGGCCACAGAGGCTGCAACGCCATTAAGAACACCATTACCAACACCATTAAGACACCACTAACCAAAAAACACCATGGAGACAAGTCAGGGACACAGTTGTTGAGAAGTACAAGTCAGGGTTGGGTTATAAAAAATATCCCAATCTCTGATGGTCCTACGGAGCACCATTGTCATCAAAGGGAAAGAACATGGCACCACAACAAACCTGCCAAGAGAGGGCTGTCCACCAAAACTCTCAGACCAGGCAAGAAGGGCATTAATCAGAGAGGCAGAGACCAAATGTAACCCTGACGGAGCTGCAGAGTTCCCAATCTGGGAACTGGGCTTTATGGAAGAGCGGACACAAAAAAAGCCAAAAATAGGAAGGCTTGTTTTGAGTTTGCCAAAAAGCATGCGGGAGAAGGTGATCTGGTCAGATGAGACCACCAAAGAAAACACTATGCCTGGTGCAAACCAAGACATCACAACACCCCAAGAACAGCATCCCCACAGTGAAACATGGTGGTGGCAGCATCATGCTGTGGGGATGTTTTTCAGCAGCATGGACAGGGAAATTGGTCCGAGTCGAGGGGAAGATGGATGATGCTAAATAACCAAAACCTGTTTCAGTCTGTCAGTGATTTGAGACTGGTGACCCAAAGCACACTGCTAAAGCAACACTCGAGTGGTTTAAGGGAAATGTGTAAATGTATTGGAATGGCCAAATCAAAGCCCAGACCTTAATCCCACTGTGCACCTATGCGCTCAGTGGAGCTAAATTGGATAATGAATGTAGATACAAGCTATGTGTACCTAATGAAGTGGCCAGTGAGTGTACATAAGGCAGTAACTGAGAAATTATTACAAAATGCAGAATATTTAATGTTTCACAGTTTTTGGCCTGAAAAGTCCTGCAAACGGTAATCATTCACCTTTCTGGCAGCATCTGGGACCTAAAGGTAACCCAAATACAAGCTGGTCCATTTAAGAGCATGTTTATTTTGTAGCGAGGTTATGTTTAAAGATGAAAGAAGGCTGAGTTTCATCTTGTCTTCTGCTCTGTTGGGTTTTATGATGAAGGCTGGGAAGAAAGACGGCGACATCCTTATACATTTTAATTTGAGGGAAGAATACATTAGATGCCCGGCACCAATATGCTTCAAGCTTTGCCAGCTGGCTCCAATGTTAGGATGAAATTACATGCAGAGTTGCTCTTGTACAGCCTGGGAGGGGGAACAGAGAATGTCCTGGGCTATTAGCTTGTCCTGAAGTCACTGTTCTGGATCCGTGTCAATGTTTTAGAATACTTTCCTCCTTTTTATTGTTGCTAAAATCATTCCCGAGGTATTCCCTCCGCTCATTATTTAAGCGACGCTGACATATTTGAATTGATTTCACATCAGCTGCTCTCCCTGAGCCGCATGACTGATGACGGCGAGCCGGGTTCAGGTCAAGCCTCATCTGTGCTTTGGCTGCTCCTGCTGGGCCTGATGCAGCTCAGCCCACTGGGAAAACAAGGACATTTACATTCCCTCTCTGATCAAAACCTGGTCAGATGATGTTAAAGGCCATCAAAAAGCACCAGAAAAGGCCACCATGAATGAGATAATGATATAATGAGTCAACTTTAATCATTCTAGCAGTTTATGCAGTAAAACGAGGGATAAACCATCACCTCTTTGTATGTACACTCATAGTGCAATTAAGCTCCACTGACCATAGAGATACACTGTGTAGTTCTACAATTACAGACTGTAGTCCATCTGTTTCTCTGTGTACTCTGTTCTCCCTGTTCTTCTGTGGTCAGGACCCCCACAGAGCAGCTATTATTTGGGTGGTGGATCATTCTCAGTGACACTGACGTATTGGTGATGTTTGTGTTGGTCCTCTCGTCTTTCATTGGTGCTCACACGACGCTGTTGGATGGACGGTTTTAGTTGGTGCACCAGTAGTGACACTGAGGTGTTTACAAACATCAGCAGCTCTGCTGTGTCTGATCCACTCAACACACACTAACACACCACCACCACATCAGTGTCACTGCAGTGCTGAGAATGATCTGCTCCGTGGGGGGTCCTGAGCATTGAAGAACAGAGTGAACAGAGAAACAGATGAGCTACAGTCTGTAATTGTGAGAGTGCAGTTTTGAGCCAGTCGAACAGTCTCTTCACCTGAATATCACGTTATTCAGCTTTTCACATATTTAGGCCTTTGAGCATTTATGTGTATAAAGAAAACATGATGATTAATAAAAAAAGCATTAATTACAAAGTGTCAGATTTATGTAAATGTGTTACTGGCTGCTGTTGTAACTACTCTATTGTATTTTGTCACAGTAATGGATATGTACTACGGTTGCCACATGCATTGATATAAGATGGCGATTAAACTTGTTTCTTAACTTGATCTACTTCATTGGTGCTATACAAAATTACGCCCATTTTACAGAATTACACAGGATTAACCATATAAAGCCCAAAAGTATCATGTTTATTCATCATTGGTGTGATATTTGATGAAGTGTCTTATATTTATTACTATATAAATAATATAAATAATTAATAAGAAAACCTGATGTATAAAATTAGATACATGTATTTTGCCCCCTGGTGGATTATCCATGCACTGCATGCACCAGAGGTTACATGCAGATTTCTACGTTTGAAATGACTTTAAATTCCAAAAATTTGTATTCTGTATGTTTTTGTTTTTTTAAACAACATGTTTTAAACAAAACAAGCTCCTATATGCAACGATACTGAATTTCTTTTTTTTGTTGATCAGGCTTCACATTGTTTGTAGACCTGCCAGCCAATCAGAAAAGAGCATTTCTTATCTCCTGGGTTTAATGTTCAATAAGTATCAACAATATTTATGATATAATAAAGCATTGCAGTATAATTTAGCACAGCAATAACATGTCATTCCTAGGTACGAGTGATGGATATAGTTATTGTGGAGGAGAGGGATGCAGGGATGGAGGGAGGGAGGTAATGATAGCTCTTTTGTTCTTCCTGAGACAATGACGGGATTATGCTTTTTAGAGCAAGGAGGGTCTATTATCCACTTCATCCGTTTGTCTTGCAGCAAAACAGAAATCTCTTAGTGGGTCAGAGCCACGGGGTCCAAACACGTACCATCAGCAGCCCAGTGGCCCCGCAACCTGCTGCAGTTTAACCCCATCCTTAATCTAGACCCTACTCAATAACCCCCACCCCCACAGGCTGTGCTCAGCCTGAACCCCCACTCCTCCCCTCTGCATGCATTAAAATGCTCCCCCCCCCCCTCCTCTCCTCTCTTCTACTGCCATCTCTCCCACACAAACTCAGACGCACTCGGCCTAATTACAGGGCACTTGTTGTTTGGGGTGGATTACCTATTTGGGGATATTCTTTCAACAGTGGAATGCTCCTCCTTTTAACATTCAGTAAATACCACCGCACACCCCCAACTATCATCAACTCAAACAGCTGTGTTTTCACCTCTGCACTTCTCTGAGAAAGAAAAAAAAGCCTAAAGCACCCTTAGAAGCTGCTCTCCTCAAATCTCTCTCATTCAGATCTCACATATACACCTCTTAGGCAATAAAAACAAGCGCTTTCAGGCTCTGCACAAGATAAACGGCTGCTTTTTGACTGTTCCCCTCCACTCTAAAGGGAAAGTGATGATACAGCACCTCTGCCACACCGACAGTGATAAAACCTCAATTACTTTAACGGCGTCCTTCCTCGGACACGGACAATTAAAAGGCAACAGCACACTGACTGTGGTTGTAACTCACCTTTATAGTTTGGATGCACCCGTGGCGTGTAGCCTCCGAATTTGATGAGGACGGGGACGTTATAACCCAGGCGAACCCACTCAACCACATGCAGAGGGACGAGATTGGCAGACGTGGCCTGGTCTATCGTAGAAGTGAGGCTGCAGCCCAGTTCTGCAGAACCTCCAACTCTTCCGCTCACCACCAGATCTGCACTCAGTGACGGACCTGAGACAGCAAAACACATATTCTGGGTTATACATTATAATCAATTTACATTATATGGTATTTTGATTAAATATAATTAGTACTGTCATCATTTAAAATGATGTAAAAGTTTTGTTTTACATGGTTCTGTTGTTTTATTAGACTGTCCTATGGTGCGACCATCTCAAATATGATTTAATACATTAAAAGTTGTATAAATTTAAAGTAAACGCATAAAAATGTCAGTATATACGTTTACAAGTAAATGATCATTTTTATCCTCCATATATTTCTAAAAGCGGAGGTACATTTTGTCCTCGGTGTGACCACATATTTTAAATCTGGCAATTTCACAGACAGCTTTATTTAGAAGGACCCCATTCAAGATCATGTGACTGAAGCCCCCTGTGAAGCGAATGACATGATCACATGTCTCAGAAATGTTCAAATATTTAACTTTATTCCAGAACATTGACTGTTCCGTTTTTATTGTCCTTTAGTGTGACTGTAAATAATTAATGGAAAAAGAAATAATGCTATTATTAATTTAATATTAAATAAATAACACTACATGAAAATACGTGTCTAATAATGAAGATAAATATCTCTGTTTATTATGTGAAATATCTATATTAGGTAAAATCTTATGTTTTTGTTATAAGTCACACCACAGTACACATTTATAGGGAAAATGTAAAAAAAAAAACGTAAAAGGAAAGATCAGCCAGAACATTACAATCACCTTTGTGTTCTTTTACTTATCAGCTCCACAGATCATATACAGTGCTGTGAAAAAGTATTTACCACCTAGCAGATTTCTTGTTTTTGCACACTTGTCACACTTCAATGTTTCAGATGATCAAACTAATTTTACAGTTTAATAACCTGAGTAAATACAAAACAGCAGCTTTTCAATGATGATTGCAAACCAACTATAACCTTAAAGCAGATAACCCGACGCTCGCATATAAATGTAAAGTAGACGGGTTTCATATGGGAGTTGATACAAAAATAGTAAACCACAGAGAACAGCAACAGTATCACAGATACTGATGTGTGTAATCCAAATAAAACAACCAATAAACATACAGAAATCAAAACCAAAGAGCAATTTAAGAGCTAGCAAGGCCAAAATGGAAGCGTAGGCCAGTACACAAGCAGAGATTCAGAACCAGAGTAATCAATGAGACCAGGAAAACAGGAGGATTAGGCAAAAGAGAAGAAACAAACAGATCAGTCTGTTTATGCTCAGTATACAATGGTGAGTTGGCAATACTTCGCACAACAAACAGGTGATTCTATATGGTTAATGAGTCTCAGGTGAAGCCGGTTAGTGACCCTGAGATGCTGATCTGCGGAACGGTTCCTGATTGGTGGAGGTGTGATGTGGAGTGGTAATGTCAGTGGTCAGTGTGTCCTGGGAAGTGTAGTGTGTTGAGGTAGCAGTGGGTGAAAGAGAGGGTGAGGCAGAGAATGAGGGCGTGACACCAAACTGGCACGACATGAAAAAGAGCATCTCGATCAGATTTAAGTCTTTGGACTTTGACTAGGCCACTCAAGCCTTCCTTTTTGTAGCCATTCAGATGTGGACTTGCTGGTGTGCTTTGGATCATTGTCCTGCTGAACAACCCAAGTACACTTGAGCTTAAAATTCAAAAAAACTTATGGCCGGACATTCTCCTTCAGGATTTTCTGGGAGAGAACAGAATTCATGTTTCCATCAATTACAGCAAAGCAGCTCCAGACCATCACACTACCGCCACCATGTTTGACTGTCGGTATGATGCTCTTTTTCTGAATTCTGTTTGAGGCCTGCCTTACACCTACAATGACTTTCACGTGATTTTACAGCCGCACACAAATTTTCAGTCAAGATAAAATCACGAGAGTCTTGCTAGAGTCGAGTTGCGGTCGCGTCATCTCGATCGTTAAGTGTAAGGTGGTCAGGACTGAAAGTTTTAGTCTTTTTCGCGTCGAGGTGTTCCGTTAAAATCAAACATGTTTAATATTATCGCAAGTCGTCAGAGTTGACTCGAGCAAATAGTGACGTGAACACTGTCGGGAACCAATAGGAGAGCTACGGAAAGCCGCAAAGTCAAGTATATGAATGCCTTGCGGGTACATAGTGGCTGGAGAGCTCAGAAACTACGGTTCTCCTGGACTGTAGAAAAGGAGGAGAACCTGGTGGAGCTGTGGAGCGAGCAAGAGTTTTACCGTTTAGTACACAACAGAGATGAAAAGGAAACAAGTGGACAAATTGCTGAAGTGTGCAATGCTAACGCTAACTAAACACTACTGAATGGGGCTATTTAAGGATAATTTTAATCTTAAAAGTTATTGTTTTCCCCAACAGCTTGAAGAAAATGAGGAGCATGCAGACACACAGGACCAGGAATGCATGGATGTGAATCCTATGTTGACAGTATTTTTAGCTCTGATAGCTCTGTATCTGTAATGCATGTTACTACAGGTAGTCCCCGGTTTACGTGGTCCCCGGGTTATAACACATCTCCCATTTACTGTATATAGCGTTGTTTCGTGTTTGGTGTGCGCGGCGGAAGAATACACGGTTACGCAGCTGTTTCATTTCATTATTAAACGTATTTTAAATGTTTTGATAATTACTGTGTTAGGATAGGTGTTAGGATAGGATAAGTGCTTACAGTATGTTATTTATGTACAGTATGTACGTATGTTCTGACTTACACGAAATTTGGTTTATTCGCGACGTAGGAACGGATCAACGGCGTAAATCGAGGACTACCTGTACATTTAGATTTTGCACTACCTTGTCTGTTGTGTGTTGAGTTATTTTTGATACAATGAAAGCTTTAATAAATACACATTTTGCAATAATTCTGCTCTTTACTGCATTAATTCTATGTAAAATGAAAGCAGATGGGAAATAATCTCAAAAGAATCTAGTTGCAGTTTTTAAATTAGTGACCCTGCAAGATCCACAGTCTTTCCAAAATCTTAAGCCTGAGACTAGACTGTGACTAAAGTCTGTAGATGTGAGATGGTGTGAGACTTTAGTCTGTTAAAAGTCTTTTCAGAGTCTTTTTAAAGTCGTTAGGTGTACGGTAGTCTTTAGTTTTACACCTGATGTAACGGGATGCACACCTTCCAAAAAGTCTTTGGGATTAAGATGTTTTGGTAAATGTGAGACGGGCCTTTGTGATCCTTTTGGTCAGCAGTGGTTTTTGTCTTTGAACTCTCTCATGGACACCATTTTTACTTTTGTTTTAAAGTATTTAAAAGCAGCTATTGTTCCCTGAAACATAACCAATAACCCACAGCTGCAGGTAAATATGCCGCCTCACTGACGACAGCTACAGCCACCGGGCGCAGATAAATACTGACTATGTGAGGTATTATTATCACAGGTTTGTTCATGTACTCACTGTCTGTTAGGCAGACGTTTAGGACTGGCCGTGTTGGCCTCGCTCTAATCTCAGAAGCTGGACTGACTTGATGACAAAACCGGTGCTCTCAACATTTTGTCACACATTCCACCAGCGACTGTGGTGCAAACATTTCAGTCATGGTTCTACTTTCCATTTGTTCTCTAAGCTACGTGTACGAGACCGAGCGGCGGGAGAACACAGCCGGGAGGGTGGGGTGGGGGGGGCGTCTGGAGCTCATAATGGTGCAGTGCATGTAAACTAATCTATGTTAATTTGTTGGACCTCAGTCTGAATATTTAACCATCCAAGCAAATGTGAGCCCAACACTTATGTGAGCAGCTTCCAATAAGGGTGTTAACGAGACCCCAAAAAACATCACCAAGCTGACAAACAACGGTTCAGATTTCAAATAGTAAGAAGCACAAATAAATAAAATAATTATCAGCCAATAATGCTGTCATTACAAGTGCAATTATCTTATTTTTATAGCAGATTGATGACTTTATTAGCTGTTTAATACTCTGGGCTAAATAAACACTTATTTCCAGTGATGACCAATTCAAACTGGATCTGAAGAGCCTGCCAATTTCACATCAAACAAGGACGAATCCATTCTGTGGGGCTGATTTTACACAGAATTCCTTCATTTGTTCTCAATCAATTATAATATGCTGAATTAATTAATTAATTATTATAATTATAGCCTATTTTGCTCTAAATATCAATTATTATTAATAATATACAAAACAAAAATCTCCCACCATGTTTGTACATTTCTTTTATCTGATTTACTACACTGCCCCCCCTCTACCCAAACCCCCCCCCAAAAAAAAAACAAGTCGACCAATCAGACTCAAGTATGCAAATTTCAAGTACATAAGTTTGTCCCACACGTGTTCTCTACGTGGGACAAACTTGTAATTCTTACATGAAAAATTACTTTTATTTAAGTAAGATCCGCAGCTCTGATACATCAGCTAAGACACCTGAGCCAGCAGACATTACTTAGTAGTGATGTGGAGAGAGCGCCATCTACCCACCCACAGAGAGCACAGCCAATTGTGCTCTCTCAGGACCCGGCTGTCGATGGCGATCATCTGATCATAGTGTCAGTGCCTTAGTCCGCAGAGCCACTCGGGGCTGATTATAATACAGTTTGTGAGTGTGGTTACCTGACTCATGTTTGTCAAAACAACAAGAAAACTCTGACAACATAAAAAAGTGGACGGCTGAATGTGTGTTTTGAGTAAAAATCTACCAATGCCAATTATGGCCAATGCCAGGCAGAAGTGTGTTGGCAAGAAACATATCATAGTAGTTTTACTGCAATTCTTTAAATCTAATTTCAGGAAAACTGGCCTTACACTACCTGGTTCTGCTGGAGTGGAAGAGTCTAATGGCTGAAGAAGGAATGCAGCACTGCCACCTAGTGGCCAGGACCTTAAATACTGAAACTGTTTTGAAGAATCAATATCACAAATGATAATACTGTGCTGGGCTTGGTGGTAATCACGTTCCTCTCTCAGCGCTGAGGTCTTGGGTTCAAGTCCCCATCTGTGCGGAGTTTCCATGTTCTCCCCGTGTCTGCGTGGGTTTCCTCCCACAGTCCAAAAACATGGAGGTCATGTGAACCGGGTACTCTAAACTGTACTGGTGTGAATATGTGTCCAGTGGATAATACTGTGCTACTCAGAGTACCGATACTTCCTTACAGCCCTAATTCTGATTACGCATGGCTAATAATAATACTGATAACATTTAAATCTAGAACTTTAAACGCAGAACTCAATCTTAAAGCGGAATAATAATTACACATCTAGACGATTAACCTGGTTACTGTCCTTTTTGTCAGAGCTGGTCCTGCACCTTGTCTGGCTCTGCGATTAGGACTAATCTCTAATAGATGATGCTCTCTGATAGATCGCCCCCTCCTCATGCTCCAGGACCTCCTGCCATACACATGCCCACCCTCCCCCCAGTACACACAAAGCCCAAATGAAAGCGTGCCTTGAGTGAAGGGGAGAGCCTAAATCCCAGACTGATCTAAATCCGGATTTGTAGGTTTCATTTTTTGTGACCCCCCCATCCCCCGATGCCCCGACAAAGTTGGGTCCACCCCCCAAATATCCATTCTTCAATGTGTCCCCCATTATGCCCTTCTGTCCCAGGAAAACACAGGCTGCACTTCTCTGAAACACAGGTTTGGCTGCATGGTGAGTGTGCAGTGCTGTGGGTTCATTCATCAGCACACACAGTAAACTCCACCACTGACATGATTCAGTGAGATTGAAGCTGTTTTCATGTGATTACACACATCTTGGCATCAGACGTCCACTGTAAGCTGATAAACTCAATATTTCTTCTGGACACAAACATGAGGTTAGAGATTAAAGGACAAGTGACAAGGAAGGAAGCTATGGAGAGAGAGAGAGAGAGAGAGAGAGAGAGACAGAGAGAGAGAGAGAGAGAGAGAGAGAGACAGAGAGAGAGGAGAGAGAGAGAGAGAGAGACAGAGAGAGGGAGACAGAGAGAGACAGAGAGAAAGAGAGAGGGAGACAGAGAGAGACAGAGAGAAAGAGAGAGGGAGACAGAGAGACACAGAGAGAGAGAGAGACAGAGAGAGAGACAGAGAGAGAAAGAGAGAGACAGAGACAGAGAGAGAGAGAGACAGACAGAGAAAGAGAGACAGAGAAAGAGAGAGACAGAGAGAGGGAGAGAGAGAGACAGAGAGAGACAGAGAAAGAGAGACAGAGAAAGAGAGAGACAGAGAGAGGGAGAGACAGAGAGAGAGACAGAGAGACAGAGACAGAGACAGAGAGAGAGAGAGAGAGAGAGAGAGAGAAAGAGAGAGACAGAGAGAGAGACAGAGAGAGAGAGACAGAGACAGAGAGAGAGAGAGAGAGAGGGAGAGACAGAGAGAGAGACAGACAGACAGAGACAGAGAGAGAGAGAGACAGAGAGAGAGAGATTGTATCCCTCCATCACTGTCCATTGCTCACCTTGTTCTTTAAGAGCAGGTATTATTTAGGTGTTGGTTCATTCTCAGTGACACTGATGTGGTGGTGGCATGTTAGTGTGTGCTCCACTGGTATGAGTTGGAGCATCATGCGATCACTGATGAAGAACTAGAGGACCAACACAAACTGTACTGAGCTGCTGTCTCTGATTTTACATCTACAAGGTTCAATAAGGTGTGTGTCTAACAGAGGACAGTGAGTGGAGCTCTGCTGTGTCTGATACACTAAACACACCACCACCACATCAGTGTCACTGAGAATGATCCACTTTCTCTGTGGGGGGTCCTGACCATTGAAGAACAAAGTATACAGAGAGAGAAACAGACTACAGTCTGTACAAAGTGCACCTGTATACTCAGTGGAGCTAAAATAAACAATGAGTGTAGATACAAGGAGGTGGTTTTAATATTATGGCAAGTTGAAGAGCACAGAGAAGCAGAGTAAAGGATGGAAAAAGATGGAAAAACATGAAAGATGGAAAAAACATCAAATAAAACAGGAAGTGAAGGGAGAGTAAAGCCATGAAGAATGAATATTTATTTAATTAATATTTATCATTTAATATTTGCTTTTCTTTGTTTCGGTTTGAATTTGTACATTTTTCTTTGCTATTTAGTTAAAATATGTTTTTATTTCTGTTTAATTACACATGAATAAAACAAAACTTACACTCATCACAGGCATAATGTCCACTAAGACTATTACAGAGGACAGCAGACTAAAGTACACTGCAGTAAGCTAGAGCAGAGTTGATCAAGTACATTCAAGTCATGTACACTTTACTAGAGCAGTACAACAGAGCACAAACTACTCGAGTATGTTGAGTGAAGGTGAGTACAGCGAGTACGGTGAGTACGGAGCGAGTACGGAGCGAGTACGGTGAGTACAGTGAATACAGCGAGTACAGTGAGTACGGCGAGTACAGAGCGAGTACGGTGAGTACAGCGAGTACGGCGAGTACGGCGCGAGTACGGTGAGTACGGCGAGTACGGAGCGAATACGGCAAGGACAGTGAGTACAGTGAGTACAGCGAGTACGGCGAGTACGGCGCGAGTATGGTGAGTACGGCGAGTACAGCAAGTCCGGTGAGTACAGCGAGTACGGCGAGTACAGTGAGAACGACGAGTACAGCGAGTCCGGTGAGTACAGCAAGTACGGTGAGGACAGCGAGTACGGCGAGTGCAGTGATTACAGCGAGTACGGTGAGTACGGAGAGTACAGCGAGTACGGCGAGTACGACGAGTACAGCGAGTACGGTGAGTACAGCGAGTACTCCTGTCATTTTCACACCGGTAGTTTGTTTCTCTGGTCTGAATAAGAATGACTTTCTTTAACTTGGAGCGTTTCCCCCGCTATTTGGTTTGTTTTCACACGGGCACAAACCTAAACACACCAAAATGTGCCCCAACAAACCAAATGAGTCAGAGCTGTCTGGGGCGGGAGCAGGAAAGTAAACACTACAGCAGCAGCAGAGCTAAAACTGTGTGACGTGTGACAGCAGCTACAGTACAGTTTTAGCTTACCCAGCTTTACGTTTAGCTCAAACTTGTGGAGTTACACCACAGTCGGTTCGGATTGAGGTCGGATCATGTTTACAAAAGCGCACTACTCCTGAGTTTGTTTGGAACCAGACCGAGATCACCTCGTCTCGCAGGTCTCGGTACAGTTCGTTTGATCCGCACCCGAGTCTGATTACTGTTTTCACACCGAACCGCACAAACAAACCAGAGTCTGTTTTAACCAGACCAAATAGTGCTGGTGTGAAAACACCCTTAAAGAACACTGTTCTGTAGTACAACAGTTGAGTGATGGAGTACATCAGAGTCCAGTGTAAGACTATTGTAGAGTAATGCCATGGTAATGAAGGGGGCACCTTTGATTTTGATCGTCCCGGGGTGCTGTCAGGTGTGTGTGTGTGTGTTAGAATTGGGGCTAGGACCACCACTGAGTATGCTGGAGTAATTAAGAGTATTACAGAGTAGAGTCAGGTAGAGTATAGAACACTACTGAATATTAGAGAACAGCTCAGTAGAGCAGCACAGAACACAGAAGTGTAAAGAACTTACACAGAAGACAGAAGAGGGTGGCAGCGACAGTGACACCCAGGAGCCAGAGTCTCTCCTGTCCCATGGCAATCACTCACACGCCAGCACACATCCCCCCACCTGCAAACACAGAACACACACCGTCATCAGAAGAACATCCAATAACTCAAACATATCACACAAAACAAACATTGCAGCAATGTTGCATTCAGTGCACACCATATGTCCAAATGTTGGTGGTGGTGATCATCCAAAATCCTGACCTCACTAACACTCTTATCACCGAAACAAGTCCCCACAGTGAGCAGTATGTAAACACTGAGCACTTCATGCACATTCAAATGTAAGAAAACTGAAAAACAGATGAAATATTAGCTCTTCTAACCACAGGACCAAAAATTCACCTTTGTGCCAGTCACACATCAGCCAAAATGGGTTTGGCTGCCTGCGTGAGCGGCACACAAACTGCACACATTCTTTCCTTTAGTCCTCGCCGTGACACTACAGTGAACTGTCTGGGCTGTGGTTGTGGATGGAGCCAAACACTCAGTCCGAGTGTTAGATTGTCATTTTATAATTGTTTTAGACCCAAAATTAGAGATGACAAGCTCATCTGGAGCACAGCGTGAGGCATGAGAGACGTAATAGCACATCACATCCAAATGACTGAGTAGTCACCTTAGACTGATCTAGATCACCATCCTACTGCAGCTCCAAAAAAAGTTCATCAGGGTTCATGATTCGGTGGTCTCTGCTCCATCCAATCCTGAATGCAATCAAATCCTCACAGCAAAGCTCCAAAATCTAGAAGTGAGCAATGGACCATGTGTCCCAATACTTTTGTCCATATAGTGTACTGTAAGTAGTGAGTAGTGGACCATGTGTCCCAATACTTTTGTCCATATAGAAGTACTGTAAGTAGTGATCAGTGGACCATGTGTCCCAATACTTTTGTCCATATAGTGTACTGTAAGTAGTGAGTAGTGGACCATGTGTCCCAATACTTTTGTCCATATAGAAGTACTGTAAGTAGTGGACCATGTGTCCCAATACTTTTGTCCATATAGAAGTACTGTAAGTAGTGAGTAGTGGACCACGTGTCCCAATACTTTTGTCCATATAGTGTACTATAAGTAGTGAGTAGTGGACCATGTGTCCCAATACTTTTGTCCGTATAGTGTACTGTAAGCAGTGTGCAGTGGACCATGTGTCCCAATACTTTTGTCCATATAGTGTACTGTAAGCAGTGTGCAGTGGACCATGTGTCCCAATACTTTTGTCCATATAGTGTACTGTAAGCAGTGTGCAGTGCATTGCTGTGAAGTCGTATGAAATGAAAATGTAGTAAGTTTAATAAGTACGGTAAGTATGAATGGTACATTTAATAACATGTTGGCACTCAGCTGTGAGCGGCACCCCCTTCCCCTCATCACAGGCACTCACCCACACTCTCAAACGCAGCCCATGCTCAGAACCACTAATACCAGCTTATTACTTTAAGTTAATCACACTGATGGTAAAGCAGGGAGGCTATTTACAGAGCAGGAGGATGAAACCCTGCAAACTGACTCTCACTCTATTCTCACACATAAATGAAACCAAAAGCCCTGCTGTTGTGTGACCATCACCACATTCTTCCCCGTAATGAATGAATCCGAGTCCATCTCTCACTAGATTCCTGCAGTAGCTGCCATAAAGCACACGAGACAGTGGAAAGTAAGATTCCTTGGCTGAGTAACATCATTCAAAACAACCACAGACCACACAGCACTTTATACTCAGCTTCTGCAGCTGTATTTATGAGCTGAGGAGGATATATCCACCTCTTCTTACATATTTATCATTTATTATAGTCTTTTTGCAATACTGTGTAGTGCAGTCTGACTACTTCTTCATAAAGTTAAAATATAATAGTTTAACATTGTCCATCTGAATGTGAGAGCAAATCTCAAGTGTTTTTATTCAGAAACATGTAATAAATACAAAACAGTGACGGTTTAGTGGTTTAGTGGTTGACCAATATGTTTATATGCTAAAACTGATGATTATCACTCAAGGACACTGATAACGGATTTGAACTCGCGATCCTCTGATCACAGCTGTACACAGCATGTTGGATTGGATTTACTCATCATAGCTGTGGGCGGGGACTAAGGGACTAAGAAGTCTGATATGTGCATAGATAACAAAACAAAGGCTTTTATTTGCATGCAAACTAAGCTCTAGTGCTAACTGGCTCTGATCAGTAAAGCTCAATAATCCTTTAATACAATACAATAAAGTGCTGAACAGTTAGGTTGTTAGTCTGAGAAGTCATTTGTTTCTGACTGCGCAGCACTAAAGGGACATTATGTAGGTTCATCATACAGCTCAGATTTGTGCCACTAGAGGGCGCCTTCAGCTAGACAGAAACTGAGTGCTCAGTTCTATTTATGTAACATCAGTAAAATCAACACTTACTGTAACTGAGAATCTTTCATTAGCAGCTCAAAAGAGTCAGAAATGAACTCACTGAGTAGAAAGAAAAGTTTC
>BRDA01089295.1:0-13801 GCA_036984385.1 Crenuchus spilurus
AGTGTTTATTGAGGTTGTTTATAGACTAATATCTCCTATTCTAGTGATTAATAGTGTTTATTGAGGTTGTTTATGGGCTAATATCTCCTATTCTATTGATTAATAGTGTTTATTGAGGTTGTTTATAGACTAATATCTCCTATTCTAGTGTATCCATGTATGCCCCATGATGCCTTGCACAAAATGTGGTAAACTTAAAACAGTTGCTAAAAACATTTGGTTTCTTCTGGCCTGTTTATGCTTCCCTAGCACATTGCTGGCACATCCAGTTGTCGATCCTGTTACATCTTCGTCCAGCTCTTCTCCTGACTGCCTCTGTCTCTCTGCCTAACCTCACCCACCCTGTGTTCATAGCCCACGCCTCTTACACAGCTAAATCAGGCATGGCTCAAAGCTGTCTGCGCCAACAGCTGGAGGCCACTTAGTCGCGCAGGCTCCACTTTTAGAAGCAGCGAGAAATGCGGCCCACCCTCACGACTCGGGCAGAGATGCTATATGCAAGCATCTCCATGGGGGCATTACACGCATACCCAGCTCCAATCTTCACTCCAGCCACCCCCCAAATTAGGAGGCAAGGCCCTTGCATGGACTTGCTGGTCACAGATGGATGCAAGAGTCATTGGAAGAGATTTTCTTGTTGCGCTTGTTCTCTTGAGATTACTTGGGCAATGCGGTCACTGATGCTTGACCTTCAGTACATGTACTGGTGGAAAGTCTTTAGGCAATCAAGTTTGGGATCATCTTTTGACATGTAGGAGCACGTTGTGTACAATTAGAATAATAAAAAAAAAAAAGTCAGTCCATCAGTCAGTTTGAAGGTGATTCAGGTGCTTTCTTTTTGGAATATTATAATTGTTTAATAATAATATTGAAACAATTACTTGCACTTATAATGTGATTATAATTAAAGATAATATTTATATTTGTCAAACAGAGTATATAAAATAAAAAATATGAATATAGTATATTCAAAAATATTTGTTGGATGTCATTTTAATCTGTTCCAAATTTTAGATTAAAATAAATAAAAAAATAGATACAAATCATTTCCTATGATTGTTGAAGGAAAGAGGGAATGTGATTTTTACAATTCATCATTTTTAGTACAAAACATTATTTGACTAGAAATGAAAATGATTTTGTATTATTGAAAAATTTTATTTATAAATTAATTAATGATTTAAAAAAGCTTAAAAATGTTATTGTATTATTGAATATTTAGAAATAGTTTATTTAGGTTTTTGGCCACTTCTGAGACTAAGTACTGCTTTAATTTTAAAAAAATCTTTATTTAGTTTCAAATTTGACCAAATGTGACCCTGTCTGGGAAAACCCGGCCAAAGTTGTTGGGTAACTTATTGAGATATTGTGTTTTTCAGCCTGTCGCTCACATTAACCACGAAAATTAGCTGCTTGGTTTTATTTCTGTAAATGACAGATAATAGTCTCAAATATGTATCGTAGTACATGTTTATATCAAAAACAAAATTTAAATTCACCAAAGTTGTTTTTGTGCAGTAAGCCTTTCAGCAAACTTGCAGATTTTAACTGAAAAACAGGTTTCTATGACCCCTTGAATCCGGATGTAGGACTACTTCTACCGCGGAGGTACACAAGATTGTTGGGTGTCATTCGGCTCCTGAACTACTTCTCTTCACTGTAGAAATGTGATTGAGCTCATGTATCCATCCACCAAACATGAGCAGGTCAGATGTCTTCAGCTGATGTAAACAGAGCAAATTTAGCCGGGCTCATCTTTCAGCCTTCATTTCTGCTATATTTGGATTTATTTTGATTAACTTTTCTGACATTTTAATGTCTTGTGACACAAATAAACTGAGTTGAGTTTCAGTATGTTATGCCTCAGAATGCTATATCTCAGAAAGTATACGAGATAATGAGCTGAAATTTTGTGAGGATTTCTTTAACAGCACAGTGGTAACCCTACTTATGAGTTTAATCCGTGTAGGAGCCGAGCTCGTTAGCTGGTTTGCTCGTTAGCTGGATGCATTTTCCCCATAAGAATACATGTAAAACTGATTAATCCGTGTCAGCCGGACAATATACAGTATACTTTAATATGCTAAATAATGTGTTTATATGGGTTTTTAAAACATAAACGTGACAACGACGATGCTCGTGTAGGCTGGCCGCTAATGAGAGGGAGACAGACGGTGCTCGTGTAGGCTGGCGGCTGCATGGTTACACTTATCATATGAAAAGTAAAAGTAAAATGTATCTAACTTTCTTGTTCACTACCTTTTGCTACCTTAGCGTCGCTTTCAACAGGCACTTTCACTTTGTATTGACTGACCTCTTCTTCTACGCTAGCATCTAGGAGATGCTACGACCGCAGCGCCCCTAGCGGTTTGGCATACTTGAAGAAAATTACTCGTTAGCTGGAATATTACTCGTTACCTGGAACAAAAATATTCAGAGATCTCAACTCGTTTCCTAGAATACTCGTTAGTAGGGATGCTCGTAAGTAGGGTTACCACTGTACTCTTTACAAATGAGAAAAAAATGGCTTGTATATAATCATAGTTTACTTTGTGAAATGCAATTATCAGAAAATATTTTTAGTGTTAAAAAAGCAAAAAGCTTGCCTATTTTATTTTATTGAGTATTGTATGGCTGACAGTCATATTTAGTATTATTAAATGACAAAGAATCATGTTTTTAATCAAATCACATTTTTACCAGGTTTTTTGTTTGTTTGTTTGTTTAATTGGCTTTGACTAACAAACCAAATGTTAACTTTACATGGTTCTCAGTTGCTGTAAAAAATTTATTCCAAACAACTTGAAAACATTTCTATTATTGCATTCATCTCGAAATCATGAGGAGATAATTCGTGAAAAGTGCCCAGCAAGAGATTGGCTCCCTGTCCTGGCTTTAGCAAGGATTGTGTTCTTCCCAGCCCTGCGCTCAGTGAAGGGGTAGGGGATTCACCATGACCCTGATCGGGATTAAGTTGAAGATAATGGATGAATGAATTCATGAGACAGTTCAAGAATGTAAAGACAAACTGCTCTGCTCCAATGTCGTAAAAATTGTAATGACAAAATAGATAAATGAGTTTGTATAGATGTATAAAAATTTTAAATACCCCTTGGTCTTGTTATTATGATAATGAACCCCTCTACTATAAAAAAATATCCACAAAAATATCCTTTAAGTTATGAACTGAATTCAGATGCTCTGTATTCAGAATAAATCACTTCTTAACCAAATCAGTGTTCATCGCTTTGAAAATACATAACTGAGACTTGAAAGACCAAAAGTCTTTTTAGACATTTGGACAATACTATTTTTATTTATCTAATAGAGAGTAATTCCAGACTTCATCTTCCAACAGGTAGTAGTATTGTCATAATCATCATCATCATGATGTGCCAAATTCAGTTCCTACTTGTACACTAATTTTAGTTTTCTAATGTTTCACTAATCACTAATGTTTCACTAATCACTAGTTTTCCATGGAGTTAGGAGTTCACCCATAAATCATTGTTTACACATTTATTCACTTACCCCAGATGTAGTTGAGCAATCATGACCTGTTTGGAGTTCTAATTTTGCTGGTGCTAACAGGCACTGCAAGTCAATAGTGACCTAAATAGCCAACTAATTTCTATCAAAATGCATGAACAGAACTTCTTTTTGTATGCCTAATTGATTTAGTACACAGACTTTTTCTGATAATATTAATAGAACCTCATAGTCAGGCCACCCCAAGCTCCTTGGAACCACCAATGGTTCAAGACTTTCATTCCACACTCTTCTGACTGAAGAATAACTCAACCAGTTTGGATCGTTTTCAATGTAGTTACTGAAAAATACTCCTTAGGGTGTAATAAATGTCAGGAGCTTAAGAGGTTAAAACAGCAGCAGAGCTGCTGGATCAGGTTCCTCTTTATTTATGATGGTCATTATTACTAAAACTCATTCTAGATCAGCCCTTTCTTCTCAGAGTTGGTTTTGTTGGATATTAACATTCAATTTTGTGTTTAAACTCTCGGGAAAGTTTCTCAAAACCACATTGATGAGTCTGCCAAAGCTTAATTAAGATCTGGATGTGGTTTGAATGAGTTAAAGATGCTTTGTTGATGTATTTGGATGGAAAAGACTGGGATATTTAGGTGATTATCGAGTTCTAGGGCTTTGGTAGAAACGATAGCCTTCCAAATGAAAAACTAAAGAAAAGTCTGGACTCTTGGCAGATTGACTACATTTGAGGTAAGTGGAAAATGTGTGTAAATATGATTTGCACTTCATTAAGGAAGCACATCCAGAGCTGCTTATTATGCAGATCTGTTGTCTGTTTACAATTATTGCAATGCTGGCCTTGTCTACAATGTGGAGTCTTAATTGGACACCTTAAAGTTCATCTGTGTCCCACATGTTAAGAGTTGAACGTGTCAGCATGATGGCGTCAGACATTTGCAACGTGGTTTTTGTAACGTTTTGCGCTTGTGATGTTGGGATGAAGTCCTTTTTTTAGGTTTTTTTTTTAAATAATGACTTTTTTTTTGCCAATTTTTGCCAATGTTCACCCTTTCCCAGTGTGGTAGTTAACCCAACCAATTAGTGGCTCTCCTCATCACTTTGCACTGCCCCTGACTCTAGGGGGGTGAAGACATGCACACGCCTCCTCCATTGCACGCGATACAGCCACCACCTCTTTTGGAACTACCACTTGATATACCATCACTGGGGAACCAACACACTCAGAGGAAAGTGCAGGGTCTCTAGTTTTGAATGGACCAATCAGTAGATGCCAGCGGACATTGCAATGTGTGAGTGATACGGAGAGAGAGAGAGCGATATCTACCCACCCAGAGAGAGCACTGCCAATTTTTGCTCTCTGTGGGTCCCGGCTGTTGATGGCAAACAGCATGACTGGGAATCAAACTCACAATCCTTTGGTCATAGTGTCAGCGTCTTAGCCTGCTGAGCCACTCAGGGCCCATAATGACCAATCTTCAATCTCTCACTGCTGTGTGCCTAATGTATTGTTAAAATATACATTATATGTCCAAATGTTTGTGAATATCACTTCTATTTAATGCTTTCAGCTATTTTAACCCTTTGAACTCTCACCAAGAGAGAAGAAATTGAATTATTATTTAAAAAAATAAATAATTTTAAAAATATACTATTTATTTATTTCTAGGTTTTTGCCCATTTTTATCCCCTTCCCAATGTAGTGGTAGCCAATCAGCCCATTCCCTCCGTTAGGCCTCTCCCCATCACTTTGCAATGTCTCTGACTCTAGGAGGGTGCAGGCAAACACAAGCCTCCTCCGTTGAGTGTGATGCAGCCACTGCCTCTTTTCAAACCACCGCTGATACACCGTCACTGGAGAGCCTAATGTGCCCAGAGGAAGGCACACAGGGTCCCCAGCTCCAATTGGACCAATCAGTAGACACCCGACCCAGCGGACATTGCAACGTGAATGTGATAGGGAGAGAGAGAGCGCCATCTACCTGCCCAAAGAGAGCACTGACAATTTTTGCCCTCTTGGGCCCCGGCTGTTGATGGCAAACAACATGACCGGGATTCGAACTCGCGATCCTCGGGTCATAGTGGTAGCGTCTTTGCCCGCTGAGCCACTCAGGGGCCAAAAATATACAATTTAAACATGCAATGAGATGCACTTTATGGTAAAATCAGAACATTAATTACAAATACAAAAGATGTGCAATAACACACTAATCTGTGTAGTGGTGCAACAGCACTAATGGCTTTTCACCATTTGATCCAGTTTATTCCTTGTGGTATGCAGGTTTGCATTCAGACAAGAAAATGTGGCATTTCTAGTGACCTCTAGTGGATGTTTTTTAGCCTACCATATCTTTACCGATTGGTAGAGATGGCACAATCAGATTGTGTTAAGTTCAACGCCTTCTTCAATAAGACACAGTGACTTAAATGTGCTCTACCAAATGTTCAAGGGTTAAGTTGCTGATGCAGATGTTCAACTCCGCAGCTTGTCTAGTCACTGTAACTGCCAATAGAATAAATATACAAGAAACTTTTGGCACATGTGTAATGCCAGGTGTGGGCTAAAGGGGTATAAAGCCCACCAGCATTGAGCTGTGAAGCAGTGGAACTGTTCTCTGGAATGAGTACATCCAGTACTTTTGGGATGAGTTGGAGATGGGGAGGAGTTAGGGTGGTGAGCATCCAACATCTTGACCTAATGCTCTAAAATCTAATTGACTTCCCTAGACAGTAGAAACTCCAACAAAGCGGGATCATTAATACTCTTGATTGAGTACCTTTATCCATTGAAAAGAATGCAGTATACAGTAGATTGTAATCACAATACGCAGTGTGTATTATAAATCACATGCTTTCAGCATTTCCGTGGCAAAGTCAGTACAAAAATGTTGTTAATCCAGAGAAATGGGACAGTGACTCAGCTATTTCACAAAGGGCTTGTTCAGGCTTCATATTAGCACAGGGACACATGAGGATGTTGCCACCTGCCCCTGTTCCCAGTCTTTTATTCATAATGGTGGAGGAGGAGTGCTAAAATAAGCCCCGGTGTCCTGGAGCCTGGACTGTTCCCTTGTCGCTCTCCAAATCTGTGTGAGTCACGCAATCTCAGAGTGAGTCACGCTCACAGAGACGAGGTTTTGCTCACAGCTCTATCTGACTGCTCTAAAGTCACTGAGCTGATATCTGCCCCAAAGAGCTTGCTTTAAACATGTTTGAACAGTAGTACCTCTGCTCCTGTGAGGAACTGCTTCATTTTGCTCTTCTGCGCCTCAACTTTTGACCCCTAAAACTAGTTTTTATTACGCTCCCACAAATACTGTATGTCTGATTACTTTTCATTTGCAGTGATTGATTTTGGCTGAAGTAGAGAAAGAAATCCAAGAAGAGAGCCAAGGTCTGTTCAGTCATCCCTCCAAAGACTAGTCTAAGCATTTGCACTGCTCACACTACAACGCCGGAGGCTACAACCATGTTGTAATCGGTTATCATGTATCACAAGCAGAGCCTGACGTCTTTGCCATCTAGTTATGTAAAATTACCCATGTTGTCTATGCAAGAACCTAATCAACAATGTCAAAATATTTTTGGATTGGGGTTCTTTTATCTATACACATGTCTGAGGCAAACATGATGAAGACTATTTGATCGAGTAAATCTCATCAAAGCAACTGAATATACTCAAAACACTTGTTTTAATATGAGCTGTTTCTTTAATGCAAGTTGTAAGAATTGCATTCTTATAAGTGGCTCAGCAGGCTAAGACGCTGATACTATGATTTTACTATGATACCGGTGTTTGTGGTTGAGTGTGTGTAAATGGAGTGTGTTGATTGTAAAGCGTCCTTGGGTATCTAGAAAGGCGCTATATAAGTGTAACGTTCCTTCCTTCCTACTATGACCAGAGGATCGCAAGTTTGAATCCCGGTCATGCTGTTTGTCATCAACAGCCATCAATTACATTACATACATACACATTACACTTATATAGCGCCTTTCTTTACAATCAACACACTTCATATACACACGCTCCGGTGAGAAGCGGCAGCCAATCACGCACAGCGTACTCTCAACCGGAAGCGACCGTCCACCTGGAAGACTGCATCAAGCACTAGGGGGATCACCCAGGACAGAGTGCCAACCATATCTGGGCAAACATACATACACACACATCAGGGTAATTTTAGAGTATCCAATCCACCTGATCTCCATGTTTTTGGACTGTGGGAGGAAACCGGAGTCCCCGGAGGAAACCCACGCGGACACGGGGAGAACATGGAAACTCCGCTCAGATGTGGACTCGACTTTGACAGTGTATCAGCGGTAGTTTGAATAGAGGTGATGGCTGCATCACATGCACCGGAGGAGGCTTGTGCTAGATTTCACCCTCCTAGAGTCAGGGACATTGCAAAGTGAATGGGAGAGTCCTAACAGAAGTGGTGGGTTAATTGGCTACTATTACATTGGGAAGGGGATAGAAATTGGCAAAAAATATCCAAATGTCCATTATTGGTGTTCCTGATTGCTGGTAGCAGGGCACCACCTGAATCTTCGCTGTGCACCCAATCTCCCCCGACCCCCTGGGCCGAGCATACGGATCAGGCAAAAAACCTTTCTTCACATGCCCATCTACCCACCAAACAGTGGCCCTGCCCACGATGGACTCTGTAGAGCAGCTACAGAGACCATGTTTAATTCTGAGCCAGCACTTTATTGACTGTCAGAACTAAAAAAAAAAACCTGCCAAATATTAGAAGTAGTAAAGTCAGAAAGTCCAGCTTTAGCTCTGCTGTGATTGGCCTTTCTCACTCTCTCTCATTTCTTGCTCTTCTTGTTTTTTTTATCTCACTGCTTCCTTTTCTTTATTGTACCTACTGAGTGTCTTATCGAAGAGAGCAGGTTCCCTCCTGTTTGGAGCATCTGTGCTTTTGTCTGTGTGTGTGTGTGCGTGTGTGTGCATCCTTGTGTCAACATCCCGCACCCTTCACACGTCTCGCAAGCAACAGATCACTGATAGGTGAGGAAGTGTAGTGAATGCATCACAGGGTTTGGAAAGCATCCAAAAACCTCTCAGTGTTCATCCTAAAACCTCTTAGTGCTCATAAACAAACACAGACACACTGCCTGAGTCCAACAATCAGACAATCTTTCAGTTACACTCTGTTATGGAGAGGATTCAGTGCCTGGACAGTGCATGGAGTGTAGTAGTAGTAGTAGTAGTAGTAGTAGTAGTAGTAGTAGTAGTAGTAGTAGTAGTAGTAGTAGTAGTAGTAGTAGTAGTAGTAGTAGTAAGGGCGGCACGGTGGCTTAGTGGTTAGCACGTTCGCTCTCAGCGCTGAGGTCTTGGGTTCAAGTCCCCATCTGAGTGGAGTTTCCATGTTCTCCCCGTGTCTGCGTGGGTTTCCTCCGGGGTCTCCGGTTTCCTCCCACAGTCCAAAAACATGGAAGTCAGATGGATTGTCTGTAAATTGTCCGTTTGTGTGCACCCAGCGATGGATTGGTGCCCTGTCCTGGGCTTAGTTGAATAGTGTAATGCCCTGTCCTACGCCCAGTGAGGGGGTATGGGACAAACCGCAACCCGGATAAGGATTAAGCAGGTGTGATGATGGATGGATGGATGGATGGATGGATGATGATGATGATGAAGATGATAATAATAATAATAATAATAATAATAATAATAATAATAATAGTAGTAGTAGTAATAATAATAGTAAGGGCGGCACGGTGGCTTAGTGGTTAGTACGTTCGCCTCTCAGCGCAGAGGTCTTGGGTTCGAGTCCCCATCTGAGTGGAGTTTCCATGTTCTCCCCATGTCTGTGTGGGTTTCCTCCGGGGTCTCCGGTTTCCTCCCACAGTCCAAAAACATGGAAGTCAGATGGACTGGGTGCTCTAAATTGTCCGTGTGTGTGTGTGCACCCAGCAATGGACTGGCGCCCTGTCCTGGGCTTAGTTGAATAGTGTAATGCCCTGTCCTACGCCCAGTGAGGGGGTATGAGACAAACCGCAACCCGGATAAGGATTAAGCAGGTGTGATATTGGATGGATGGATGGATAATAATAATAGTAGTAGTAGTAATAATAATTGATAATTAATAATAAATATAATTAATTAATAATTTATAGTAATGATGATGATAAATGATGATGATCATAATATTTTTTTATTAGTGATGTATGAAAAATTGTCCATCAGTCCATTGTTGTGATAATATATGAAGATCTATCTAAACATGTTGTCCGTGACGAAAATAAAAAGATGCTGAACTGTTACTTTAGCTGATCGGCCATAACATAAAAACTGCTCAATATTCATAGCATCAGCTCCACTGATCATCATACAGGTGCACTTAGTAGTTGTACAACTACAGACTGTATTCCGTCTGTTTCTCTGTATACTTTATTAGCCTCCTTTCATCCTGTTCTTTCATGGTCAGGACCCCACAGATCAGGTATTATTTGGATGATGGATCATTCTCAGCACTGCAGTGGCACTGACCTGGTTATGTGTTAGTGTGTGTTGCACTGGTACCAGTGAAGTTATGAAACACTGTGTCCACTCTATTAGACACACGTACCTTGATGGTCCCAGCTCATGTGTTGCTACACAGTTTGTGTTGGTCCTCTAGTCCTTCACTGACGGTCACAGGATGCTGTTTACGTTTACGACATTTGGCAGACACTCTTATCCAAAGTGCTTTGTTTTCATTAAGAGAAGCATCTCGGCGAGTACAACCGGCTGTTGGCTGGATAGTTTTGGTGCAAAACACACACACCTCAACAACATTGTCAGTGCTGAAAGTGATCTAGCGCCTAATTAATGGTGATCCTGTGGGGTCCTGATTATTAAACAACAGGGTGATAGGAGACTAACAAACTGATAGACAGATGGACTACAGTCTGTAATTATAGAACTACAAAGTTCATCTATATGGTCAGTGGAGACAATGAGTGTAGACACAAGGAGGTGGTTTTAATGTTATGGCTGATTTCTGTGTACATTTGATGTATCTGATGTCTATAAAAGTGTCTCAAAAAGCAGAAAAATGACCACAATAACTCAGTGTGGAGACAGACTGTCTCACTGGGAGATCACTGGCATGACTGCAGGGTGCAACAGATGGAACCTGGGCGAGGAGGTTTACAGCTCCCAGCATGCCCCAGTTTTCTGGAGCTTCACCAACCCACATGTAACTTCACAATCAAGGCATAACAAATACCTGTATTGCTTATTGTGAGAGAGTCTGTGAATGACTTGGATTTCAGGAAGAAATGAATGCTACCTCAGTGTTCTGCTTCACTGGAAATACCTGCTTTGAATTACAAATCTTTGGTGCCACACGTGTTTTTAAGCAACTTTCTACTGATAATGATATGACTCCAAAGTCACAGTGCATTTTAATTCATTCCTTTACTTTTCCAAAGCACAAACCCTGTGGCAACTCTATGATGCTTAGTGCTAATCTCACTGCCACATCACTCTCCAGGATGAACTGTTTCGTTGTGCTCAGGACCAACAGAGCGTTTTACATGATTCTAGTTTGAGGACAAAGAGATTTCATTATTGATGTATTTCCTAATGTAGGCCATGTGGCTCGCTGGGCTTAATACACTGTGAGAACCCGTGATGAGGATATTTGCTAATTGAAAACCTGCAAAAGCCAAGTTCTTACTGTCTTTTGGTGAAGACCACAAGAATGGAGAGGCCTTAGGGACCCTCACCAGTGCACTAGGTTTCAAGACATGAGCTAAATGATGCAACACGAAAATGTCGCAGGGGTGACTTTCTTAAGTACCGCACCCGAACGTCTACCCATTGACGTTTTCTGCTCGTTTGGAAACCCCCAGATTTTGCGTCGTCACCCGAGTGCAGCCGAACGTCCGCCATATTGCTACCTAACTAGTTGGCGCTTGGTGGTGCATCGACAGTTATCACACCAACATTTGCCAATTCCATCTGCTCCCTTATAAATGTGCCTTGGTTACATTCCAGCACCATAAAACCATTTAACCCACTTATGTGAAGAGTCTTAACTTGCTTAGCTTATCTAGGCTAGCGTTAGCTAGTTAGCTTATTGCTAAACTAGCACTAGCTAGTTAGCTTATCGCTCATACAAACAGCGCAGGCGGATCCTTGTTTATCCCTGCATCTAAAGTAACACCCTGTTAATGAAAAATCCATCCATCCATCCATCCATTATCACACCTGCTTAATCCTTATCAGGGTTAATTAAAAAATATAGATCTGAAAACACAAACGGCAAAGCAATATGGCGGACGTTCGGCTGCACTCGGGTGATGACGCAAAATCCAGGGGTTTCCGAACGAGCAGAAAACGTCACTGGGTAGACGTTTGGGCGCGGTACTTAAGAAAGCCACCCCTGCGACATTTTCGCGTGAGACTGTGTTGAATGATGCTATGTGTTGTGGTTCTGATGTCAGCTTTGGTTTGCGTTAGGGATCTACAACTGTGCATGGCGGCTATTTGACTGCGGTATGCAAAGAAACAAGCAGTACAAGTTAACGAGAGGACTTCCCAGGCTCGACAAGCAATGGACCACATAAGGGCTGAAATCTCTGCGCTACTCCAACAACATCCACCTTACATCACTAGAACACAGACACAGCAGTGGTTTTGGTCGGATCATGTGACCGACATCTTGTATATTGCGCGCTTCTCTTGTCCTACATCACGTTGGGTTTTCTGCATATTCTCAGAAGCTGTTTAAAGCTGAAAGTCTTTTCTGTACAGCTTCACTTGTTTGCCTGCAGCTCTGTGTGCTGGTGACTCAGGTTTGCTGACTCATGTCTCACATGTTAACTGTCTGTTGTAGCTGAAAAATGTGCTCAGTGTCTGAAAGATTCTGAGTGAAGTAGCTTCAGCAGTGATGGATGCTTAATATTTTGTCTGCTGTAGCCAAGGTGGGACACTGTCCGGTGAATGCCGCGTCATCATAATGTGTGAATACAATGCTATTTTATACATTGTGTAAAATTTAATATAATTTCCTGACTCATTGTCTTTATTTTCCCTTTCTCTCTGCCAGTATATGCTTCAGTGAGTCTGTACCTGCTGCCACAGAGACCAGCCACCCTGCTGCTTTATGAAGATGTGGTGCAGCTTTTGCTGGGCTCTCCAGGTAAGTGATACTGTATTGTATTCTTCACTGCACCAACACTGTACTGCACCTCTACTGAAAGTCATTTCTCCGCAGGGGGGCCCAGTGATGCATGGCTCAGATATACAGTGTATATACACAATAACATTCAGCTCACATTCAAAGAATAACCTGAGTTCTTATGTGTTGATTATCTCATAACACTGACACATGTGAAAGTTTGGTATATATTAGATGGCAAGCTAGTTGGATATGAAAGAAATGAGGTTTGAAGACCTGAAAGTCTTTGACTACAGCCAGATGCCAGGAGCATCTATGAAAGTGCCAATGTTTTGGGATGTTTGGAGTCATTAGTGAGTAGTACATACTGACTGAGGCCTCAAAATTCCCCACACCTCATTCCAATTGAAGATATGTGGGGAATATGCAGGAACAGGAAGTGTGCATCTCTAATATTGTTTAATAACAATTTTTAGCATGAATTGCATGCATTTCCTAAACAAAATTTTGGTATTTTGAAATGTAAAAGTATATTCTGCTCCAATATAGAGCAAGAAAACCAAACTAATTGCACACTGTAAAGACTGTGCCCTTGGTTGCCATCTCCTTTTGTTTTGAGGTCTAATCTAATGATATTCTGTTATCCATTATTTTAATAGCTTTATGTTATTTTCCTTCCCTGTCTAGCAAGTAAATAGTGCACATTGCAACATGAATGTAGTGACTGACCCTGTGCTGTTAAAAACACTTTCCAGTGACCAAAACAGAAAATAAAGTCTGTTTGATGCCGTTGTATTGAATTTATTATGCACTGAGGGCCAGGTGTGTGCATAGAAGCATGTTCACAGCTTAAAATATGCCTTACTGTGTCCACACTGTGCACTCATGATGTACAATGAGATACTCAAAGTAAATCAAGGTACACCTCCTCAAAAGTTTGTGAAATAAATTGTGTGTGTGTGTAAATGAATTATTAATGGAAAGGAAATGGCAAAAAAAGCGTATCATGTCAGACCTATCAAACTACCAGTTACTCTTGGCTTAATTCTTAGACTGCCTCACAACTGCCAAAACTGACTTCTAATAACAATAAGATCGGTTCTCTGACAGACTGTCGGAAATTATTCACAGCATTCAGATCGCTGCTGAACCCTCCAGCTGCTCCTCTGCCTACCTGCCTC
>BRDA01089296.1:0-15378 GCA_036984385.1 Crenuchus spilurus
GTAGGTTCATCTTGCAGTTCTGATTTATGCCACAAGAAGTTGCCCTTCAGCAGGACAAAAACTTGATTTGTTAGGGACGTATTCAAACATCAGTAAAGGATTGTATCCACAATCTTAGAAAATAAGAAAGTAATGAACATCTGAATGAAAGGAATGGAATAGGCAGGATATTTCAGAGGTGCCTTTGGCTGGTGTTGGGCAGGTTCAGGTGTTGGTCTACAGACAGGTTGGGACTTTGCTCTGAGCTTCACAAATCAGGATTAGTTAAGTCGGTATCAATTATGAGGCTAAAGACAGGTCTTAAAGGAAATTGTGGTACAGATTAAGTTGAAGGTTAGATGGTGCTAACTAACAGGAATAGCAGGTCTATTTTATGCCTGTCTTTTATGAGAGCTAAACATCTCTGTTTGAACAGACTGTCAGGGTGTCTGGATATTACCTTGTGCTTAGCCAAGGCTGGCTTATCATAGGCTGCTTTATGCGTTGCTTGAAATGTCAAAGCGAGCTGGTCTGACTGTGACAGTGACGTAATAGCGATGCTGAGGGAATTTGCCTGTGCAGGTGTGTGTGCATGTATGCCTCAAAATGCACATCCTCCACCACCTGTATTAAAAAATGAAAAGAAGCTGGCCACCTGTGGATGCAGTCCCAACTTTAGCAGGGCTTTGTTTCTTATTTATTGTGCTTTACAGGTAAATGACTTCAGACAGGAACTGCTGAGTTAAAGCAGCGATAGCTTTCACAGGTCTGGCTTTAAATATTGAGCAGGCCTCGGCCATGGCAAAGCAGGCTTCGGTTAATATGATTGGCAGGCGAGTTTCAAAGCTGGGGCTAATTCCATTAAGCTATTGATCTCTGCTGGTTCCTCGCGACCTCCTTCCTCGCTGCCTGCCTGGTCCGTTGTTGTTTACTCCAGTGAGAGAACCAGGCTGAACCCTAGCCTTGCCAAACTCTACTCGTTCTTTCTGCTGCCTGGATATTAACTTTGCAGAAATCCCTGTGTATGATGCTGACACAATGTCTGTAAACAAACAGTGAGGCCGGGGCTTAGACCGACTTAACAAGCCCCAGAACTGTGATGTTGTTTACTGCTGCAAGTGTGTTGATAAGTTATGTATATAGAAATAGCAGTACATGGATGGGTGGTCAAATCATGTTTTGTTTTTGTAATTCTGTGACAGGTAGGAGACAAGTTTGGAATTTTGTATCTATTAAAAAACTGCCAGACAGTGTTGCTGATATTTGTCAGCTATCTGCCATCACAAGCCCTTGACCTACATAAGCTTATATGTTTCTCTGTTGATCAATACACTAAGAGCTTGTAGATAATGAGAGAGCTGTAGAGCACAGGTCCTGTTTTGTTTCTGTTTATATTTTGTTAGACTCTTTTCTCACTGTTCATCAATGGTCAAGACACCCACAGAGCAGCTAGTATTTGAGTAGTGGATCATTCTCAGCACTGCGGTGACATTGATGTGGTGGTGGTGTATAAGTGTGTGTTGTACTGGTAATGAGTAGATCAGACAGAGTTTTTAAACACCACAGTGTCACTGCTGGAGTGAGAAGTCTACTAACCAACAATATCCAGCCACTGTGGGCAGCATCCTCTGATGAAAGGAACACAAATCGTTCAGGAACAGATGAGCTACTGTCTCTGACTTTACAGCTACAAGGTGGCGCAACAAGGTAGGTGTGTCTGAGTGTACACAGTGTTTAAAAACTCCAACAGCTCTGTTGTCTGATCCATCATTACAGTGCACATTAACACACCACCACCACATCAGTGTCATTGCAGTGCTGAAAATGATCCAACGTCCAAATTATACTCTGTGGTGTTCCTGGCTGTTGAAGAACAGAGTGAAAGGAGGCTAATAATAATGTATACAGAGAAACAGACTTAACTACAGTCTGTAATTGTAACTACAACGTGCACCTGTATGCTCAGTGAAGCTGGTAAAATGGACAATGAGTGTAGAATTAATGAGTTGGTTTTAATGTTATGGCAGTTATATGATATATATTATGTATATATTTTATTACATTTTCCACCATGGTGTCTGCTTGTAAATCAATTGAGACGCATCTGTATGTAGTTAGTGCTGTAAAGACCTGAACAGGCCCAAATTGGCCACATTTACAGAAATATTTATGAATATGTTTTGTCCCTGTAACTCTAAACTGAATTAAGTAAGCATTTACAAATGCTTAGTGGAAGACTCTTGCATTTAAGCGCTACTATAGAAAGGCACTCTTACTCTGGTTGGCTTTAATGTGTGCCAGTCTTCTCTTTCATTGAAAGCAGAGTGCCTCAGCTGTCTTGGCTTCTACAAGAATATGAAACTTTGAGGCCTTTCAAGGCCTCTTGCATTGCACTCGTGTTGCCTCTTCCACGGCGAGGCAAGCTGGCTCTTAGAAAAAAAAAGCGAAGAGGCCGTCTTTTTAAGGAGCCAAGCCCAGCGGCTCGTCAGCAGTTTAACGCCTGATTGATAGTGCCCGAGTGAAGATGATTGTGGGACATGCCAGCTCCGAGTGACAAGCAATTACTCACTTCATGTAATGAAAACCTTAACACCAATCATCGCGCCTCTACACCACACTAATGCTTTATGTAATATTATACATTCTCTCCCATCAAGCGCCGCATCCCGCGGGGTGTCGGTTTAGACATTTGCTAAATAACATCATTTGTAATGGGGTGACGACGACAGGCAAACAGCAGCTAAGTGTGGGGAGGCGCGCTCTCTTTAATGGCTCTTTGATATCTGCGGCCCGTTGCTTGGGCCGCGAGCCACGGCACCGGCAAATCAGAATCATTAAGATCCGCTTATTATTATCAAAAAATGTTTGTGTTCTTTAAAGCCACAGCTAATAAAAAGGCAATATGAGGCGCTACACATGCACACCCACTTCAGCCACATGTTGCCTTGGCAACTGGGGTTTTAATTATGGTGGGTGTCTTGTGGCTCTTTGAATATGGTGGCAGCTCATGCTTTGGCTCCGGAGGGGGCGGGGCTACAAGCTTGAGGTTGTAGCCACTTGCTTGTGTGAGCCACTGCAATTAGCTACCACTCTCCCTCCCGTTAGCCAAATCGTTATAATTATTCTCGCCTTGGACGTGCACTTTTTCCCCCAAACAGGTGCTACTTGAATGCAAAGTCTTCAGCAATAAAGCCACAGCTAAATGTGGACACATTGTACAAGAATTGTTGTTTTGACCATTTTGTTCAAGGCGTTGTTACAATGCGTGTACTTTAATGGGTGGCAATGAACAGAAGCTTGATGTCTGTTGAGTCACTATAATGGGCATTCACTGTCTTGCCAAGGCCACAGTTGTGTCATTGTTGTGCTACAGTGGTGATGCACACTTAGTTTTAGAACACGTTTTCTTCCCTCAATGCTTGGGTGAGACAGTTGTCAGGATTTGAATGTGGATTGTTTGAAAAACATTTTTAAAATGATCGAAGGTCTTTTCAACAGCAGAAACACTAGCCTTGTCCAGATTAGCACTGGTTCATTAAATATGTTTACGTACTGATGGCATTACCTTTATCAAACTGAGTATTGAAAAATCCATCTAGATACATTTACTAACATGATTCTATTAGTTGTGATGGACCAATAAGCTTGTTCTAAAAGCCAGACATTAGCATGCAGTTGAACAAATGCAAATAGTGGTCTTTACAAGACCACTTTTGTAAAACTGGATTTGCTTTAGCAATATAAAGTATATTTTATACATTTATAATGAGGTATAAAAATAAGAGTAATCATTGGTATCCTTTGTCACAGAGAGCTATGCTTCTTTCTATTTAAGCTTTAGTAGCACTAAATCACTTCTGCCCCAAATATGATAGAAGTGTTCTTTAAGATTATACAGCACTCAAACACTCATATTTTAGTTTTTTTCTGCTTTACAAGTTGACAAAAGTGAAAAGAATAAGTGGATTCAGAATAGCCACAGCACTAGTGTTTTTTTTACTAAATCAAGGAGGACGTATGTGTTATGTAGGTGAAAGCTAATGCTACCTATGTCCAGTGTAACACTAACTTTTAGCAGCTAGCTAACATGACAGTTTTCTGTTGCATGTACAGATATTTTAATAGTCATATTTTAAAGCAGAGCAGAAGATGTAGAGTTACAGCCAGCTGCAGTACATGATGACCATCTTGTTTAGGAACATAATGTTAGCAGTAGCTTTTAGCTATTTTTGCTAGCTGTTAGCTGCTAGCTGTTTTCCACAAATCCTCTCACATTTCATCCAGTATAAAAAAATATATATCTGATGCTCATTGTGTAAAAGGTAATGTTAGCTCTTAATGTCAGTTACTTTCCCTTCGCTTCGCTTTGTTTTATTTTTGACTTGCTTGAACACACACTCAAGTACTGATTTTGACACTTGAAATGTAAATTATGTAATTATGTAATAATGCATGAAAAGTAAATTATGTCATAATTGTTTGAGCACTTTGGTACACTGCAAATAATTAAAAATAATGTAAAAATATGTACAAATATGACATGGAAGATGTTCTAAAATTGCCAAAGTGATGGTCTGTATCTGTTAGCATATAATGTTTAATTTTGAGTATAGTCAGAATTCAACTTCACCTTAATCCTAGCCTATATAAGAAAACAAAAGTGTACATGTACGTGATGTATTAGTTGCAATACATCACGCAGATAAAAGCATTCCTGCAATGCATGTATACATGTCATGTGTCATGAACAAGACAACAGTACATTACAAGAGCAATAACAGCTTGACGCAGACAGGCTAGAACACCACCCAGCCTAGCATCCCAATCTGTGCTAAAGATTAGCATGGGGCAGGACGCCCGTGGCTCTGGGAGTGAACATCGCTCTTTTTTATTTCTCTTTCTGCACAGCCATCTGGGCAGGCTGTGTTGGCTTTTTATAGCCCCTCACCTGTCATGACATCAGGGCTTTGGAGAACAGGGATACCTCGCTATTATGTAAATGCCAAAGCGAGGGAGGGGTGAAAGAAAGCAATAAACAGCAGTACTGGCTTTCGAAGACAGAGAACTTTCTAAGGTGAGCTTTCCCCAGAGAGGCAAGCTTTCCATGAAGGACCTTCTTGACAGGAGAGACTGTTTGATATACATGAAATGCAAGATGCATATTGCTTGTTCCACACCATATGGGAAAAGTGAAGTGTCAAAGTAGCGCACAGTATATGAGTGGATCCTCCTGTTCAACTAAGCCTGTGGAAATATAAAATTGTATTCAGTCTTTTATTGTTGTTGTTTTTTTGACTTACAGCTAGAACTAGAATCAATATACATTACTGGAGCTGATGGTATGTGAAAGAATAGTGTGGACTAGTATGAAGCCCCTGGTCTGTGGGTTTATTTGTGATTAGAGACTGAAAGACAATTCTAGGAGAATTCAAGAGAATTTTTTTCATTATTTTTGTATTGAACAGAAGTGCAGTTAGTAAAGGTATAACAGTGCATCAGTCCCAAAAATGTGATGATCTGTATCATGGAGGTATGCAAAGAGAGATAATGCATCATGAATAATGGACATTCTCTTATCAATTATGTTTGTTGAAGCAGCCAGCACTAATCAACAATTTACTAAATCATGTTTTACGTGACAACTCCATTATTTCTACTTAAATTTTGAAAATATTTAATCATAAATCCAGTCATGAAATGTATAATAATAATAATAATAATAATAACAACAACAACAACAACAACAACAACAACAACAATAATAATAATAATAATAATAATAATAATAATAATTACGCCCTATTTTTATTTATGTATACATATATACAGGGGCCCAAAGTGGCTCAGTGGACTAAAGTGCTGTCACTATGATCTGAGGATCACGAGTTTGAATCCCAATCATGCTGCTTGCCATCGGCAGCCAGGACCAGAGAGATTAAAATTGGCTGTGCTCTCTCCAGGTGGGTAAGATGACACTCTCATCCCAGCACTACTAAGAAGTGTCAGCTGGCTCAGGCATCTGCCAGGCGAACCATCAGAACTGGGGGTCCTGCGCTTTCCTCCCAGCACATTGGCTGCCTGGTGGCAATTTATCAGCAGCAGTTTGAAAAAAGGCAGAGCTTGATTTCACATGCATGGGAGGAGGCCTGTGTTAGTCTGCACCCTTCTAGAGTGATTAGAGACATTACAAGTAAAATGGGGAGAGTCAATGAATGGGTGGGTCATTTGGGTACCAAATCACATTGGGAAAAAATCAGGGTAAAAATAAATATATTTAAAAATCCCACTAAATAAATGATATATATTTGTCTAAATATGTGACCCCACCAGGGTAAACCAGGCCAAAGTCACTGGGCAACTTATTGAGATATCGTGTCAATATCATGTCACTGACATTAGCAACAAAACTTAGCCACTCAGTATTATTGCTGTAAATGACAGATAACAGTCTCAGATATTTATTGTAGTACATATTTTGATCAAAAACAAAACTAGCTAAGAATAAAGCTAAGAATAAAGCTAAGAATATATTGCAAAGTAATTATTACGAGACTTATGTATTTTGTATAAGCCTGTGAACATTTGACCATTTTACCTTCAGTTGTCATTTCCTTAGTATTTTCTGCTTAAAACAAAATAATAGAGTTTCAGGTTAGTTATCTGAGCTTCATGTGATAGATGAGGTTTGATTTGGTCAAGGATCCGTTTATTTATTCGTTTTTAAGACCGTCTTTAACAACACCATCACTATGTTTCCTCCAGCTTTCACATCCATAAAGAACCACAGAGATCTGGACAGTGTGATCTTGGTTTGTGGAGACTGCGCATGACATCTGAAGACCTTTTCAAGCTTCTTCATCCTTGTTCTGCCTAATGCTGGTCTGTGTGTTTATTGACTGCTGGATCCTTCAGTGTATCATTATTCCCTTAATAACTAATCAGTGCATTTGAATTGGAATATGGTCTTCGTGGTAAACTGCCCATATTCAGCCTCTCTAGAGCAGTACCATTTATGTGTCCTTGGACCACAGATGCTTTATCTACATACTGAAATAAAAGCACATTCAGTCACACAGCAACCAGTATAAATAATATAATAAGTGTCCTTATTATTGACTGAATTATATTAGCTTAATTAAAATACTGTAACATAATAGAACTGACTGGCAAGCAGCATTAAAAAATGGTTCACAAATGAATAATGTTTTTGCCAATTTTACTTTCCTCAGATGTAGGTGATTAGCCAAGGCTTCTAAATTTTGCTTTTAGAACTGGATCTGCAAGGCTACATTTACCTTCTACAGTAATGTTTTGAAAACACACACTTATTAGCATGTTTTTAATAGACATGTTTTTATGTGCTGTATCAGGATGGTAATGACGCCACAGGTAGAATCATTTGGCTGTAATGATGGCTGAACCTTTCCTAAGAGCTTTTCCTGCCCTCCCTCTGGACTTGTTTCATTGCCCTCAGTCTCACAGCTCCAGAATAGCTGTTATATGACAAAATACTCTTCTCACGTCCTCCTTCCTTTCTTCTCTGCTGCACTTTCTGTGCTCTCATGTGGTTTGACATGGGGGCCTCGTTCAAACTTTAATGCTGTTTGTTTTATATTCCTGCCTCATTTCCCTATATAAAAATTTATGATGACATTCTCTATGTTCCATAAAGTATTCATAAATGTCATTACTAATATCTTTCATAGATCATTTAAATTGATCCTTCTGTCGCCTTTTATCTCCTGTCTGCCTGCTGAAATCCATCAGATTGCCGAGGTGTGTGTGGGTGTGTGTGTGTGTGTGTGTGTGTGTGTTTGATGAGTATATGTAAGGTCAAGGTACACTGGTTTGTAGTGTGGATGTAAAATATACAGTCATGTTTGGACAAATAACATAATGTGTTGATTTTCTTGTTCATATCTACTGTATAGAAAATCAATAAATAAAATATCTTCTGCACAGTTTCTACTTATTATTCTATTTAACATATATCTGTTATATTATATTATATTATATTACTATATTATAATATAATATAATATAATATAATATTATTATATTATATTATATTATATTATATTATATTATATTATATTATATTATATTATATTATATTTAATGTGCCATAAATTTTTACATGTTGCCAAATTATTAAATTCAGTAAATAAAATGTATGTGAGCATTACAATATGCAGACAAAGAGCTTCAATCAATAAAATGTAGTTTAATACACTAACTTATTGATATGAGTGGAACTTGTTTGTCTGAAGTGTGTGTGTATGTAAAAGTGTGTTATGTGATTTATCAGTGGCAGAAACAGGGTCATTTGGAGCCTGCAGCATGTGCAGATTTGTCTATTTGATTTAGCACATATGCTTCAAATAAAAACATTTTGGTGCATCACGCCACTCATGGAAACCACAAAATAGCTTTTAATTTAAAATCTTTTTTTAAACTTTGCTTTAAAGGACAATTCACCATTTTTTCAACATTTATCGAAACATTTCAGTATATATTTAAAACAACTGTTCACTTAAAAATCATAATTACAATATTTTTCACTTGCCTCAACAAAATAGCCCTTTTTTCATCAAAATGCAATAAGAAAACATTTCACAACCTATTCAACCAGCTATTTTCAATGCTTTCTTCCACTGTGTTCCCAAATGAGAATTTTCTCCTGCAAATATTCTGATTTTATAGTGAGATCCAATGAATATTTCTCAGTTTCTGTGAAGGATATGTGTCATATTATCTAGGCAGAAGTGAGCATACATCCCTGCCTGACCTGATGTTTTTTGAAAGTGAAAGTAAACTCTTACCTCATACTGTGGTACCGTCCTCACAGGACTAACATTATGCTGACATTATGCTGAAAACCTGGAACATCTCCCTCTTTTTCACAGCCTACTGTTTGTATGTATGATCCAGTTCTTAGCAAAGGTCTCAGTTTCATTGGTTTAGCTGACTCAGAGCAGTCGCTCTAGAATCTAGAGTTTTAGAGACAATGACGAAGATCAGTCTTCTGCCAGCTCTGCTGCTGTCTGAACTGGATGCCTGTAGTGACTGGACTATTTCGGTGTTTGTTTGCATTGCTGCACTAGTTCTATAGAAGTGAAATTTGGACTTCAAACATGCCCTGGCTGATCAAATAGCTCTAAGGTAATCTGAGCTTGATATGAATTGGTAGATTGTATTGTAGCAAAATGTAATAACTCTTTCTTTGTCTTTGTCTGTTATGGATATATTACTGGCCAATAAATTATTTGACGATAAAAGGATCAACGCCATATCTTATCAGCACCATATTAAAAATCCAGGCCCATATTTTGATGGCTGTAATGTCATGAATTTTAATTACATTATTTATATTTAACAGTTTATTTAAATTATCGGTATGATGTTCGTATTGGCCACAAACTTAAGTATCAGGTACCGCACAATTAGCTTTTTAATGTCTAAAACGTAGCTCTCCACATTTTACTAAACAGCTTTTAAACCAAAAAGCTCTTTCAAAGCTGTCAGACTGCATAGTTTGTCTCATAGCTGTGAGGCAGCTTTTTGAGGCCTTAAATATGTTTCCTGTCACAATTACTATGAATGATCACCAGCGCTGTGACTCTGATATCTTCTAGAATTAAGCATTTCATATCAAGCCAAACTAGGGGGCTACCATTGAAACAGCTCCAAATTCCCACCCCTGGTAACACCACTGCTGGACAGCATCCCTCCAGAACTGAAGTTGAATACCCCTGTTTTAAAGTTTGAAAAATTGGTGGAGTTCCCCTTTAAGTTGAATTCAATTCATTTTATTTGTATTTACTTGGAAACCGCAGAAGTCACATAATATATAGCCAGTCCAGTGGTTTAATGCACTAATGTAAAGTAGATATTCAATATAGTCATTAAAAAATATGGCATGTCTTCTGTAAAGTCATATTTGGGCATTTAGAGGCCATTTCTCTGTTTATGGAGTCAATCATAACTTGCTATATGAACGACTTCAGGGGCCTGCTTGCTGTGCTATTTCTTTATGTCAGTATTTAATCAATAGTAATGTTTTTTGTGCTTAAAACTGGTCTGTAAAATGATTCAAGAGCTTTGAATCCAATAATGGAATTAAATGCATAAATCAGCCTGGAATTAATCCTGGGATGGCTAAAGCTGAACCTGTATTTGGGAATGTGAAGCTTTTGTGTTTGGGCCACGTCTAGTGTTAGGTTAGAAATGCAAAGAGGTGAATATGTGTGTGTTTTATTGTTGTGTGTGCACCGTGCAGATGTAACACATTCCAAAGTGTGAATACATGTGTCTGAGAGCGGAGTGTGTGTGCAGACAAACTGCAGGGGATCTGCCGCCCACGTGTCAGCAAAGTGTCACATCACGAAGCGTCAGGAAAGGATCCTATCCCCATTCCCCTGTTTGTCACAACCGTTACTTATCACGCCATCTTTCCTTTCCCCTCTCTCTCTCTCTCTCTCTCTCTCTCTCTCTCCCTCCAACATCCCACTGTTTTCCCTCGTACCCCTCTGCCCCGTCCTGATCTTTAATATATAATAAATGCTTTCTCGCTCTATCTGTGTTCTCCATTAAAATTTAATCACTTTTATGAATCATTCATGGCCTAATTTTACTTACTTGACTCACACAGTATGGAACATGCTAAATATCTATATGTCCAATTATTACCGCACATAAAATGAAGAATCGGTGGAGGCGTCATAAATTGCAGCGTGTTACTGGCAATGCGTTCTGGCGTGCTGTTGAACATTAATAGTGTTAAACGCCTATTTTACAGCTTCACTTCTGTCAGATCACACTATTTAGTCCATTTCTGTCCTCCAGCACTGAGGAGCTCACTCCTATTGAAGGATTATATGATTCTGCTTTTATTGAATGCAGTTCTATGACCTGATACAATTACTCTGACATATATAAGAGAGTGTGAAATTTTATGATCGAACTTTAATAAGTTATAGGCCTGAATAAGCCTGATTAAACTGACTGTAATTATTTGATCTCGATTCCCTCAGGTTTTTTTTTTTTTTAAACTTGCGAACAATAGAAAATTTCTGGTCTCTCGGTTGACAAAAGGCCTGTTGTCTTTGTGCAAGGAAGAGAGAAGAGCAAGGGTTTGAGATGGAGATAGACTCTGATGCGATTACCGAGCATGCTGATTGAAGTGGAGAACCAAATTATCACAGGAGAGCTCGTGCTTTGTCTTCAACACTGAGCTTTTTCTTCAGAGATTAAAGTGTCAGGAACGGGCAAAAGACAGAATGCAGAACACATCGTTCATTAGTTTTGTGGCATATCATATGTTGTATTTGCAGGAACCTCTGATAGTTACAGAGGTTATGATTCAATATATTGTCATACACAATGCAATATAGTTTGTGAATTTTATGTTACTTGTTTTCAGTGCAGTGGAAAATTCTAATGTCTAATTGTTAAAACACTGCTATACAGTGGTCATTGGTTTAACCCATACTGGTGTGCCATCAGCTTTTAAACAATTATGTCAATATTATGTTTTTGAGAATCAGTGAGTATTATCACAAAATAGTCCTGAAGTCTTCAAGTGTATTCATATTTTCTTACATCCCTATCACTAACCCAGGTTCACAACTAAAGAGCAAAACTAAATAAGGAAACTTTAGTGTTGCTTCTAAACTTTAGAATTGTCATCTTAGCTGAAATGTGTTCAACCAGATTTAACTAAACTACTTATTTACTCTTCTCCAGTACTGAGTAGCTCGCTAGTTATTTTCTTACCTACATATTGCTAACTTAGCAGTTATATACAGTGGTAACCCTACTTATGAGTTTAATCCGTGCAGGAGCCGAGCTCGTTAGCTGGTTTGCTCGTTAGCTGGATGCATTTTCCCCATTTTTTTTTGCATTTTATACTTTAATATGCTAAATAATGTGCTTATATGGGTTTTTTAAAACATAAAGAGACGACGCCGATGCTCATGTAGGCTGGCGGCTAAGGAGGACAGGAGGACGGGCGTACGTGTATGGCATGGTTACACTTATCATATGAAAAGTAAAAGTCAAATTTATCTAACTTTCTTGTTCACTACCTTTTGCTGTCTTTGTGTCACTTTCACTAGCACTTTCACTTTCACTGGACAGCGGTCAAAGGTAATGACTAACCTCTTCTTCTATGCTAGCATCTAGGAGATGCTACGACCGCCGCGCCCCTAGCAGTTGGCACAGTTGAACAAATTTACGCTACTCATTACTTGGAATTTTACTCGTTACCTGGAACAAAAATATTCCTAGATCTCAACTCGTTACCTGGAATACTTGTTAGTAGGGATGCTCGTAAGTAGGGTTACCACTGTACTTCCATTGTTAGCTTCTTCATATTAGCTTCACACCTCCAGAGCAAAAGTAAAGAAGTAAACTTTAGATTTTCTTGTGAATACACATTTGCTGGTCAAACATTTGCTTCTTAAGTTTAGCTTCGGAGCTTCCTAGCTAATGTAGCTACTGTGTAATAGTACCTGCTAGCTTCTGTTTAAAAAGTGCTATGGTACTCCATCATAGTGGTGACCAAAAAAACCCACAAAATGTATTTTTACCATTAGTACACACATACATTTTTACCATTGTTTTTTTTTACAGAACAATGTTTTTGTACACTACTATGATAGTAGTATCACGGCACTTTTTGCTAAGGGTTAGCATGGTGTTAACTGCATGTTTAAATCATTCATTTACCTCACTAATCTTGAATGTACTTGTTTGTGTAGTTGCTGACTATGTATGATATACTATTACCTAAAAATAGGGAAGTGTAGCTGACATAGCATGTAGCGTAATATGTTGCAGTTGGAATTTTATTAATACCATTGTTTAGTTTTGACAATTAGCATGTCATTTTCCTGTGAAAAGAGGTTTTTGCCTTATGCTATCTGAAGAACATTCCTCAAGCTGTCTTCATCCAGTTTTATATTATATGTCTTATGTATATGTGCTAGCTGTCCAAAAAGAGCTTGGAGTGATGCCATAGAAGAAGCACTATTGGTGCCTTTTCAATGGATAGCTCTTTTGAGAGCCATTTTTGACAATGCGAATGGGAAGAACATTTTTCCAAGCTTTAAGAAATTTCTATTCAAATTGAAGGTTTTTCTTAGAACCGTACATGCACGTTATGAATCATTTAGAAGCTTTAATTGTCATTGTATACTCTAATGCAATTATAGTCTTTGTGAAGTGCTTCACTAGCACAGTGATGACGGAGCTTCCAGCCTCCACTTCCAACCCAGCCCATCTCAACCTCCTCCCCCGCACTGTCATGGAACTTTCCACGTGCCCCATCCTCCTTCACTCCTGCGCTTCACTCGCTCTTGCGTCAGCCCTTCTCAAACATCTAACGCTCAGCATACAACTTCAGACGCCCATCTGAGCACAGCTGAAATCAGCTTGTCTTCCAGCGCCCCTGAGACTTATTTTCACAGCTCCATTCCTCCCCTTCCACTTCCTTCCTCCCCCCCTCCGTGCCTGAAAAAGGAGAAAACGCTTGTTTGTTTATCATCATCGGAGCACTCTCGCTTCAGGCCTCTTGCATCAGAGCTTGGTGGAGCTCAGGCCTGAGATGCTGGAGAAACAGCGTTAGCTATAAGCTCTCAAATTTCATCAGTTAAACTCTATCCCCTTGCCTGATCCCTGGAGTTTACAAACATTGTTAGCTCCTGAACAAAGTAGTTACTTTATGCAGATACATCATACATTACATGAGCTTAACATGGAATTCCACTCATTTTTCTAAATTTCGGTATAATAAAATTGCTAAGACATAAACACATGTGAGTGATAGAACTTACAGCCTCAGAAATGTTCACAGCAGTGGTGATATGATGTCTGAAGAGTTTAATGTCTTTAAAAGCTATTTTCATGGAATGTTATTACAAGAAAACGAAGTCAAGTGCATTGCCTGATGCCTTAGGCATTGTTTTAATGATGGTTTTGAGATAAAGTTTTAGCTTAAAACTTATTTTTTGATGATGGATAAATGCATGCAGGGTGTCTTATATTGCATAAAAAAGTACCAGACATATAAGTTCACTGGTCATTCTGGACAGCAAATCAAGACCCTCAGCTTCTCATCACAGTCATTGTAAAGAAATCCGAGTGCATAGGTTCTACAATGCAACATTTGACATCAGAACATTCTAAATAACCTTGAACATACGACTTCACAACAACTGAATTATTTAGACATTTAAAAAAATGGAATGAATTGTCCTTTAGAACTAAAGGTTCCTAATTGGTTCTTGGCTTTGTTTGTTCTTGGCTAGAATGTACAGTTTTAGGAAAAGCATTACATTACATAGAGATTCTTTAAACTTGTTCTTAACACTCACACTTCTCATTCACAGTGGTTCTGTTGAATCTTTCTTTAGGGAACCACATTTTTTTTCTATTGCATCACTCCAAAGAATCCTTTTGGCACCTTTATGTTTGAACGTATGAAAAATACCTCATTCTGTTGCTCTGAAGTAGACTAGCATGAAAGAGTTTCTCTTTCCCAGCAAGAGAGCAGAAGATTCTTTGCTTTGGGCTCTTCATGGCTTGCATTACAAACTCCTATATGCAATCCCATGGAACTTAATGCATGGATCATGGGTCTCTGTAGTGTATAGCTTGAGTTAACCCAATGCCTTTGAATGTTGGAAGAGGGAAAGCCTCTTATTAAACATCTCAGCACGGGGTCTCAATGCATGAATACAGGCTGGGAACATGTGGTCATGATCTGCCGAGAAGATTCAGGTCGAGTTGAAGAACTGGGACAAATGTTTGGCTTTAACAATACAAAAATCCAGATGAGGGGTTTGGGGTGGTGCTTTTTGGAATTCATGTAAGTGAAGAGGATGGACCGGAAGTAATGGAAGGAAGATTTTTCTTGTAACATAGCATTTCCTCATCCTAGCCCCCACCTCTCACCAAAAATAGCTTAAAAGGGGGAACCCAGCTTTTATAGCAATAGTGATACAGTACCAGTCAAAAGTTTGGACACACCTTCTGGACATTCAGTGGTTTTTCATAATTTTTCATAAGTTCTGCATTGTAGATTAACACTAAAGTCATCTAAACTATGAATAAACACATCTGTAATTATTTAGTAAACAAACAAGTAAACAAACCAGAATATGTTTATATTTGATATTCTTCACAGTAGGCACCTCTTGCTTAGATGCAGCTTTCTTGGCATTTTCTCAGTCAGCTTTATGAGGTAGTCACCTGGAATGGCTTTCAGTTAACAGCTGTGTCTTGTCAAGAGTTCATGACTTGCATTTATTGCCTCTTAATGTGTTTGAGACATCAGTTGTGTGTCTACTTTGAAGTAAAATCTAAAACATGTTTTGGTTTGTTTAACACTTTTAAGTT
>BRDA01089309.1:1402-20600 GCA_036984385.1 Crenuchus spilurus
AAAGAGAGCAAGAAAGAGTGAGAGAAATAGAGAGTGAGAGAGAGAAAGAGTGAAAGAGAGAGAGTGAAAGAGAATGTTAGAGAGAGAGAGAGAGAGAGAGAGAGATGGATGGATAAATAGATAGATGGAAATACATACATGTACAGTCAGACAGGCAGATAGACAGAGAGAGAGAGAGAGAGAGAGAAAGAGAGAGAGTGAAAGACAATGTGAGAGTGAAAGAGAGAGTGAAAGAGAGCGAGAAAGAGTGAGAAAGAGAATGTGAGAGAGAGGGAGAGAGAGAGAGTGAGAGAGAGGGAGAGAGAGAGAGTGAGAGAGAAAGAGAGAGAGAATAAAAGAATGAAATAGAGAGAAAGAAAAAAGAGAGCTTCATTAGTAATTAATATGGATTGTGATTCACTCTAATCAATATCACAAAGTAAATTTACTGAAATAAGCACGTTTACTTAAAAAACTATTTAATTAAAACGTAAAATAAAAGGATGTCAATTAATACAAAAAACAAAACATCTGTGAATGTCACGATTTGAGCTTTTTTTCCCCAATTATCTTCAACTAACAAGCTAACAGTACTCTAGTCGGACAAACGCTGGACACCTGCTGAATGTGAAATGAAGAGCATTATTATGGAGTTTGCAAGGATTTAATTCTATTGATCCACGAGAGTATTACTGAGACCAGACACTGATGTGCTTTATTCTATTATTAATCATGTTCTGTGGAGATCACAGCCTAGAACCCGAGTGCGTGTGAAGGCCTGGTTCAGCAGCGAGTGCATGCTAGATACAGTCATTAGCATAGGCCTCCGTATACTTTTGGACATGTTGATGTGTAATGTTCTGTGATTACCTGCAGAAACAAAAGCATGAAGCTGAGCACAACCATTTGATCAGGTTTACAGGAACAATATGGAGCTGGATGGGCTCCTACTGCTCACAGTGACACAACTTATTTACACAATTAATTTGCACATGATGTGCTTTGCCTTCTCGTCAGAACAGTGCAGTTTCTGCTTGGTTTCACTCACTGGCCTCAGGCTGTAATTACCACAACTTAAAAACAGACTTCCCAAGTACGGCGCTTTGAGTTCAAAGCCCTTCGCCGCGCTCGTCCTGATGGTGTGAATGCTAAGCAAACACGGACTTTGTGTCTAAACGCTGACGTTATTTAAAGCCCATGTTTGACTGCAGAAGACGCATCATGTGAAAACAAGAGCTAGTGTCTGTTTATCGGACTGTACTGTTGAATTCGGGCAGCGTGCAGTACTGTTAAGGCCATTACAGCCTGCCTGGGTCACATATAATGGGACGTATACACATTTGAACCCTGTGTTCATCTCCACTCACTGTACATTTGAGCTCCACTGACCATATAGCTGCACTTTGCACAGTCTCTGTTTCTCTGTATACGTTTGTTCTTCAATGGACAGGACCCCCCACAGAGCTGGTGGATCATTCTCAGTGACACTGATGTGGTGGTGGTGTGTTAGCGTGTGAGCTGCTGGAGAGTTTAAACACTGTTCACTCCTACCTACTTCTAAATGTAAAGTCAGAAACAGTATCTCAGTGTTGGTCCTCTAGTCCTTCACTGTTGGCACCAGCTCTGCTGTATCTGATCCACTGTAACACACTAACACACCACTACCACATCAGTGTCACTGATCACAGTGTCACTCTCCACTGATTAAATACAAGCTTCCTGATTTATTTGAGGGGTTTTAGTGAAGGAGGCTCAGTTCTGACCCTTAGGATTAGGGAGTATTCAGAGAATGAAGACTAGACTCTAAAACAGATGGTTCCTCAAGGGTTCTTTAGTAAAGAAAATGGTAAAAGGTTCTTTCCATGATGAAAGCGTTCTTCAGATTGATGAGGAAAGTGTTGTGTTGATGGTTCTACACAGAACGTTTCTGAAAATGGTTCCCCCAAAAGGGTTCTGCTGTAGTTACAATGTCAAGCTTGTAATAATAGGGAACACTTTTTGGTGCTATTAAGAACCATTTTCATCTCCTCTGAAGCACCTCCAGCACATTCCTCATCAATCTGAAGAACCCTTTCATTGTGTATTTCTATACAGAACCACAAACATTCAAAGAATCCTTCATGTGGATAAAGGGTTCTTTGCATAATGAAAGGGTTCTTCAGATTAACGATGAATGTGGTTCTATATAGCACCAAATATGGTTTCTCTATTATTACAAGCTTGACACTAATGATAGAAGAACCCTTTGGGGGCGATGTAGAACCACATTCTTCATCAATCTGAAGAACCCTTTCATTAAGCAAAGAACCCTTTATCCACACAAAGGGTTCTTTGAGAGTTCATGGTTTTCTTTACAAAAGAACCCTTGAAGAACCATCTCTTAAGAGTGTACACAAAGGTTTAAAGAACAATAAAGAGCTGTGGATGACAAAAAGACATTCATTAGAGAAAATAGGTTGTGGGACATCAGACTGGAGTAAGAACTGATGAAGAAACGCAGAAAAACAAGATAAAAGAGGAGACGACGCTGCTATAAGATATACATCACACATTTGAATCATTTGAACATATAGACAGTAATAAAGATGCTCAGCAAACACAAAGCTGCACTGAAGTAGTCTGTATTTGAAAGGAGAGAAGGGCAGTGGGGGGAAAATGATCACACATTAGGATTCTGTCTGTGCCTGCGCTCAGTTAGGCCTATCTGCTCTGCCATTAGTACATAATAGGGCCTGCTCATGCCTCCATATCTTTTTTGAATACCAGATACAGCTGCCTAATGAAAGAGTTCCATATCAAAGCACAAAGCAGTGCTGGACTCCCTTCCTGTCATGTTATGTTAGGTTTTTTTAAATTAAGAAAAAAGACAATGTTAAAATACACAGCAGGGTGAGCAGGATGTGGACCAAATTTTGGCCTAATTATAGACTATATCCCCAATCCAGCAAGTACAGATTATGGCAGTAAGTACTCAGTTTTTTTTATTTTTAATATATTTAATAACAAACTGCACATATCCTTTCATGAAAATAAACAAGTGTAAATCCCACTTTGTTGAAGAAGTTTGTAGAAGAATTAACCTCTTAAACTTTTAGATTAGCTTTTAGTCGCAGAAATTATTCATTTCAGGCTGCGCAGCACTGAAGGGACTTCATGCAGGTGCGTCTTAAAACTGCCACAAGAGGGCACCATTCAGCAGCACAGAAACTCAGTTCTATTGTTTTGGACTCAAATATCAGAATAAATGCCAAAAAATAAAATAAAACAGTTTTCCATTTTTTAAATGTTGTTTTAACGCTTATTCCTAACAGTCAGGAATCATGACTTATTTGATGCATTTTTAAACTAGAAGGCTTTGGGAAAAATTAATTTAAGATGGGTATTTATTTATTTATTTTTTTTTAAGTCAGGGCATGTCAGACTACATCTGAAATACCTTCAAGACCCTTAACAACCATATTAGTTTAATTTGAACGTGTTATCACCGACCGCCCTAATTTCAGCTGAGCAGATTAAATATGGTCACAATATGTCCAAAAGTTTGCGGACACACCTTCTAATGAATGCACCGACACAGGCATACTAATGCACAGCTAATCTAATCCTTGTAGAGGAGTACTGACGATAGAATAGGACTAAATATGAACCTATTGGCACCATGTTTAATGTTTCCAGTACGTTTGGAATGCGTTGGTAGAGTTGGGGTGGAGATCAACATCCTGAGCACTCTTCAAATCAATGATTGCAATCAAATCCTCACAGCAATGCCCCTGAAGAGTAAAGACAGTTACTCCAGCAAAAGCAGATGAGCAGGTGTCCTAATACTTTTCTCCAAATAGTGTATTAAGAAAAGAGGTCCGATTCGCAAACATGCTCACAAAACCCTAATTTCTAGTCTGTTTGAGCAAAAATAAGCAAATCTGTTATCAAAAACATTCTTATGCGCTCAGATGGAAGAGATTTGCAACAAAATTGGCCAAAAATATTCAAACAGATGGCGCTTCTTTAAAAGTTTGCTCATTTAAAAATTAGCAGAATCCGCGGCATGTGGTCTTTCAAATATAAAAGCCCTGCCTTGAACACCACGGGGCGAGGGAGGGGGGGGCATTGAAATTGTAGAAACAGTACGTAAAACCCGGTCAATTAGAAAATCATCTCATTTAAAAGAACACATGCTTGACTTCAAAGAACAACATGAAAGCAAATGCTTCACAGTCATAATGCGAGTTAATGATAGTGCAGCTGATACAAAGATACGTTATGATTAATGCAGGAGTGTTTAAAATAATAAGCTAAAGGCTGCTCGTGTGCAGTGTTACAGTATTTTGGCCAAATGCAATATGGAAAGGTGGCTTTGTGGCTCCATCTCTATAAGCTGAACCCACTGTTGACGTCCTCAGTGGCACACAGGCTATAGAAACTAGCAATAGGGACTGTCTTTAGTGTTCAAATAAATAAAAAAAATTACTAAATCATTCATAGTAGCTGAATAACATCTCTGGATTAATAACTGTAGGTTAAAATCTACACCCATGTATGGATATGAATTATTTAACTGGCTTTGACATGAATATTCATGCATTCACATCTGCAACAGGCTTCTGTTGTAGTACTCCAGCCTTGATCAAGCAGAAGTCAGTAGCTGCGGGTACAGTGTCGCTTTGTGTGGGCGAGCTATTCAATGCCCACTTGTTCCTCATCAGGAAGGTCATCGAGGTCAACTGATTATTACCATGTAATTATCAAGGAAGTCCAACTCTTCCGCTCGTTTAAAAGGTCCACGTCCTTCTCTCGCTGTTGACTGATGGACCTGTTGAGCGCTGAGGCCTCTCAATGCTTTACAACACAAAAGATCAGCTAGAAAACTCCCACAGCTCACATTTGACACTGGTGAGCAAAGCAGAGATGTATGATTGTATAGTGTAGACGTCTGGTTTGGGAGCGTCCTCAAATGGGATGCTGGTGCCGTGAGAGGAGCTCAGAGATGAGCAAGTTATAGGGAGGGTCAGCAAGAGCCGGATGAGTTTGGGAGAGCTGCAAACCTAATTGACGCTTTGTTTTTTCCACTCAGAATCCAACATCACCAGTAAAATGACAAACCCCGCCCACAACAACGTAAACATGTGGAATATTTTTTTTTTTCTCAAACTCATCACAACTATGAGCTCAACGTTCACCAAAATCAAACACTAGTTAAAGCAGGACATTTTAAGACCATTTTAAGACCAATTTCATGTCCATACTAACAAAATAGACAATAAATACATAGAAATGTACAATAGATAAGCTGAAATGTACAATGGGAATGTAAAAATTAACAATGAATAAGCTGAAATGTATAATGGATACAGAGGACCAGAATTACTTGCAAAGTAAATGCATTTATTCACATTCAACATGAACCTTCAACTGGATAGGAAGCAAAAGAAGTGTGTGTGTGTGTGTGTGTGTGCACACAGTAACTAGGCTACATTAATCTGAGCTCTTCTCCCAGGGCCACAGTCTCCTGCTCAATGTTCCTGAGCTCAGTTCACTTTTGGTTCCATAAGACACAAGCTGGCTGTTATTATACATTCTGTAACAAATATTTAAGTATTTAAGACACTGAAACATTTCAAGAGCTAAAGGGGACTTAATAAGAAAAACCTTTTCATATTGAAATGTTTTAATATTCAAAATAGGCAATCAATTCTATGCTCCAGCTTTCATTACTTTTATTGTTTTCAGGCCTTATCTGGAGTCTACAAACTCACATACTCTAAAGTAAGACAACTCAGATCTCTGGGTGATCTAGGTCTGACAATATGAAGTTCAAAATTGGGATTTTCAAATTTTCCATTCCACCTTAAATGCTGCAGAGGTTACATTTATTCATTTAAGAAATTTCCCATTCCACCTTACTGCACTGATCACTGTCTGACTAGTGCTGGTTAGTGTTGTGTGTACTGATCACTGTCTGACTAGCGCTGGTTAGTGTTGTTCTGTGTACTGATCACTGTCTGACTAGCGCTGGTTAGTGTTGTTCTGTGTACTGATCACTGTCTGACTAGCGCTGGTTAGTGTTGTGTGTACTGATCACTGTCTGACTAGCGCTGGTTAGTGTTGTTCTGTGTACTGATCACTGTCTGACTAGCGCTGGTTAGTGTTGTTGTGTGTACTGATCACTGACTAGCGCTGGTTAGTGTTGTGTGTACTGATCACTGACTAGCGCTGGTTAGTGTTGTTGTGTGTACTGATCACTGTCTGACTAGCGCTGGTTAGTGTTGTGTGTACTGATCACTGACTAGTGCTGGTTAGTGTGTGTACTGATCACTGTCTGACTAGCGCTGGTTAGTGTTGTTGTGTGTACTGATCACTTGATCACTGTCTGACTAGCGCTGGTTAGTGTTGTTGTGTGTACTGATCACTGTCTGACTAGTGCTCTTTAGGTTTGTGTGTACTGATCACTGTGACTAGCGCTGGTTAGCATTGTAGTGTTATGTAGTTATAACACTGATGTGGTTATAATCTGGTTTAGAGGCTGAATGTGGGTTAACGGTGATGTTTAGCTCTTATGTATGAGTGGAGACAGTGTGCGGATTGAAGTTTCTGAGAGTATCACTCATGTATCACTAAGAGGAGATACTGTGATGATGACAGAGCTTAAATCTCATTGGCTGGAATCTTTGTTGAAGCTCTTGGAGCAGAAATAGACAGAACTGTTTAGAAAGGATTGGCTGGTTTATACAATGAACACAACCCAACATCAATATTATGATTTTAATATTTTTCTTCTTCTACAACACAAGACTTCATGGTTCATTATCAGTACATTCTGCCATCCTAGATTCAGCTCGGCTCATATGTGACATTCTCGCAATATTTTGAAGAAAATTTGAAAGAAAAATAATGACCGTATCTTTGGCATTACACGACTCACTAATGAGACTAGAGCTGGTATTCAAATTGTCTCTCTAACGCGGATGTCACAATGTCATGATGTGTTACATCACTAATAATGTTCACTTCATTGTGTAACTTCTCACTCATTCTGTTCTTTCCTTTGCTGCTTGTATTTCTTAGAACAAACGATTGAACTGCAGAAAAACCTCCAGCAATACTCTAATGCACGCCGTGGGTAGATTAAGGTCTCTGCACATTTTCGCAATTATTTAACAGCCCACATGAAGTGACCTTATGGTTTAAATTCTGGACAAAAGAGGCTTGTTATCATCATAAGACCAGCTGGGAGCTGTGCCAGCTACGGCAACCGGCAGCCTATACTCACAGACGTGTTTGCCCTCACTCACCCCTACATAGATACACACTGTCCTATGCATCGTCTCGGCTGGGTTTAGTGGTACACTGGCTGGCACAGAGCGAGCAGTCTGGCCCTGAATCCCAGAAGCTTGGGGACTTGGCTGCAGTCGGCTAGAAAAGGGGATTACAGAGACAAATCAGATTCCTTCATCCCACCTCGGCTCAGAGGACACTGTCTACAGCCCCCAGCGGGCAGCTCACTGGTGGAGCTTGGAAAGCATACAGAGTGTCACAGCGTCATTGAGCTTCACCCTGAACAAACTAAGTGCTTTAATACTATTCCTAAAGTCACCTGAACATATGTAGCACCTACACTATGCGTCCAAATGGACAGCTCTTCTAATGAATGCATTCAGCTGACAGATGCACATCCTGTCTAGACCCAGTAGAGAAGTACTGCCAAGAGAATAAGACTAAACATGAACCAGCTGGCACCATGTCTAGTGCCAGGTGTGGGTTAGAGGGATATGAAGCCTCTCAGCGTTGACCTCTGACTGACCTGACCTCCCTCACTGAATGCAATCAGATCCTCACAGCAAAGCATATCAGGATATTATGACCACCCCTGGTTTGGCCTGGGATGTCAGATGCCTCGTGTTGCATGTACTGATTGGTGAGCACACTAGTCATAGTGTAAAACCATCACCATGGACACAGTATGTGATGTGACAGATGTACTAAAGGGCTGATAATAGTGTACCTGTGAAACATGGTGGAGGCAGCATCTCAGAAACCACTAAGTTTGTGGGATGTTCTAGAGCTACTGTACTGAAAATGGACTTCATACATTGAGTGTCTTCCAATGGCATGACCCACTGATGCCAGAGGAGAACCTTGACTCTGGTGATTGGTACAGAGCGATATAATGAACACAGGAGAACACTCCAAGCCAGAAGTGTTTAGTCCCTCTATTAGTCAGGTGGTAGAACCGTGTATCTTAATAATCATAGCTGCTAGCACATTTTAATTTGCACCTAATTTGATGTTTTTAGATATTGTAATGTTCTGCCATTTGTTTGTTTTTGCCAATGGCAAGGTCCACTAGAGCATCTTAAAAGCACTGAAACCTAAAATGCATCCAATAGTTTCATAATGACTGTACCCATATACACCACTCCATTTACATTTGCCAATGAAATGGACTAATAATGCATCTCCACCTGAATGTTTTACTGCAGCAGCCCTGCATTCACATATCTGAGACTGCCACCTTCAGTGGAAATGTGCAAAATGTGAGATCTGAAGCATGAGTAAGACAGAGAATTGCATCAGATGGTCAGGGGGCGGCTGCTGAAGGATGAGATTACCTACAGTTCAAGCGAAATTGATGAGGCAACTGCACAGGAGTGGGAAACACTTCACAGCGTGGGAAAAGCAGGCATGTCCTTCACCAAATCCATGCAGCTGTAGAGAGTTTGCAACTACAGAGGAACCCGTCAGAGGGGATTTAGGATGAGCAAAATGACCCACGATCCAGAAAATGCTCCGCTTATTATGAATCTGATAAGGCGTTAATCTTTAATCCTTATTTAATTATTTATTACCAATTCATTAAAAGGGAATTTTCCAAATAGTGTGTGTGACAAATTAGCAAGTGCAATAAAAACGAGAGAACTGCTGCAGTCGCTCCATAAATTGTAGCCTCCAACTCTGAGCGTGGTGTTGTAGGTAGACAGTGTTTCATCATTCTCTCCTCTCTAAGGGGAGCAGGTATTCAGCTCACTCTCACTCCTGCCTTTACACGCCGCTGCCTGGCACAAATCAAACCCATTAGACTTTCCTCCTCTGCTGCACGGTCGTGTGGAGGTGCCCTTGACAATCAGTCACTCCACTCTCCTCCAATCACATCGCGTGTGATCCACCCACTTACGGCTAACGTCCAATAAAGCGGGAGAATCGAACGCCAGCTCCAAAGCTCTCTGTCCTGCTGTGCGTTTGATGAGGAGGCGCACTGTCACCTCCCATTCTCATCAAACTGCTGGGCCTTGCTGCTCTGAGATTGAGTTACAGCCTTCAGATCAGACAGACACACGAGGTCTGCTAGAACAGTCTCTCTATGCTTCTAGTTCTAGTGCTGCAATATATACAGTATATGACCAAATGTTTACCCCTTCAGCTACTTTAAGTTGACACAGATGTACACACTGGTTGTTTGGAGAAGTACTGCCAATAGAATAAGACTAAACATGAACAACTGGTACCATGTCTAATGCCAGGCCTGGGCAAGAGGGGTATAAACCCCCTGGTATTGAGCTTTGAAGAAGTGGAACTGTGTTCTTCAATAAAAGAAATAATTTTATAATACTCGTGAATTTGGAAGAAACCGTGAATAAGCAGGTGTCCCAATATTTTTTGATCACCATATTTTAGCAACAATGTCTCTCAGAGGTCCCCACCAAACCACCGTCTCTGTTCTTTGTGCTGTAGTCTAAAAGCTGAGTCCAGTTTTGGACATGTACTGTAAATATAATTTTTGGCCTTGAACAAGACCAGCAGTGCTTAAAAAAATATATACAGACACATACACACACACATACATACATACATGTGTTTGGAACTTCTTATCATTTGTCCTGGTTATCGTACAATTCAGTTATCGTTTTGACTTTTGTCCCGGTTATTGTTCATCTGCCCGGTTTTCATCGCTGTGCCCAGATGACTCACTGCTAAATTTGGGAAATAAAGCCAGAATGAATGCCGAATGCATGGGTGGGTGCTTTGTTTTCCAAAATTAGAGGCGAGTCATCTGGGCACACTGATGAAAACCGGGCAGATGAACAATAACTGGGAAAAACGTACCTGAAAAAAGTCAACGCTAACCGAATTGATAACTGATAAAGCTCAAACTTCAAAACATCACACTAAAGTAATTATGTGCAGCATACCACCTGAAAATGGGTGTGAAAACAAATAGCAGCTGAGAACCCCAAGAACAGGTGCACAAAACAAAGGCTGCGGTGGACCACACCAACACACTCTAAAACAGAGCGTAAACCCGTAAGAGTGATGTTAAATGTTAATTTCTAAATTTTATTAGTCTTTTGTATTTATTTCTCATTGTGTTCTGTATGTAAAACTATAGTTATTCTATATAAAATGTAGTTTGTTAATATTTTGGAGTGTCTGGAACAGATTAATTGGATTTACATTATTTCTTATGGGAAATATTCCTTCAGTTATCTGTTATCATCAGACACTTTAAAACGGATTAATGATGAAAGCTGAGGTTCCATTGTACATACAGTATACACACACACACACACACACACACACACACACACACACACACACACACACACACACACACACACACACACACACACACTTCGTTGGTAGGTCAATGTGCATTGACTCCTACAAGCAAGTCAAAACCAACTCTGCTTCCGTTTTTTTTTTCTGATTTAGACAACTGGACTATAGAAACAGTGAATGATTTATTCAGAATGGATGTTGAATGTAAACATTTGGGATGCTGATGACCAAATGCTGTTTATGTTTACATTTACAGCATTTGGCAGACTCTCTTATCCAGACGGAGTACAACAGTGCTTTGTTTGCATTAAGAGAATGATCTCAGCTAGTACAGACAGGTTAGAGTCTAAACTACTCTCCAGTTCAGACACTGTTAGAACTAAACCATCACTAATACCTAGAAAGAAGGAAAGATATACAATTATACACAATATAAGAGCTTTACAGCATCACAATAAGTGTTTAAACTAGTGCTGCTTAAGTGCTCCACAAAGAGATGCTCTTCAGTCTGTCTGTGAAGACTGTGAGGGACTCTGCTGTTAGAACAGCCAGTGGGAGTTTGTAGCTGTTTATCTTAGCTAATCAACTGATGATTCTATCTTCTTTAAAACACTGAAATCAGGACAGGAGACTGACGGCACATTCAAACAGTGTAAGTATTGTTTTGTGAATGTTTTACAAGCTTCAGATGTTTGTGTTTAAGCTAAAACTAGTGTGGCAAAAATGAAAGAAAATCACCATTAGCTGTGCACGGGGTTAAAAACGGCTTCAAAGTGACTGTTTTAGCAGTTTAAACAAAGACTGCATTATTCAGTCCTATTTGTAAAAAGGCTATCCTTCATGATCAAACCCTTGTGTTACTTGAATTTTAAAAAATGAGGCAAATCTGTGCCCTCTGGAGAGAGCCACTTACTTGCTTTGTTCTCTTTTGTTTCTCTCTTTGTGCACTGACTCACTGGTCCTCTCTCTGGGGTGGCTGATTTAACATGTTCAATTGGCCAGAAAAACACTGACAACGACCAACAAGAGCCAAAGGTGGCAGAACCACCACACTAACTACTGGCGACTGTCGGGCACTGAAGCTGAACAGCGGCCTGGTGGCATCCTCCGGCCCATAGTTGGCTTGGAGTGTCTGTGCCCTTACACGGCAGCGTTACAAAAGCACGGTTTACATCCATACAGATCATCTGACTCATAGTTGAATGAATCATGCAGAGTGATTCTTGGGAAAGTGTAGCTTCATGTGGAGAATAAAGCACTAAGGCACAAGAGGTTGTGTGTTACTGCAATTTTATCAAAGGGACGGGTGTTTTTTGTACAACATGAAGCAGAGCCTGTGCTAAAAAATAACAAAAAAAAAAAAAAAAAAAAATACTAAGAAACTTCTAATAAACTCTACTGCCACACAATGCAGTCTGTCAATGGTGAACACTGTTAGGGTGAAGCTTAAGCTATAATAATGTGACAGTTACTCCATCAGACTAAATAGGCTCAGGCATGCGCATAATTTGCGGGGGGATAGGGGGGTTATGACCCCCCCCAATAATCTGATCCAATCACTATAACCCCCCCAATAAAGTCACATAATTTCAATTTACAAAAACATCTTTCATGAATAACTTGTTAATTTTCTTTATTCATGATCAATTTTGGGTAAAATACTAGCATGTTTAATCATTTGGTAATGTAACCCCCCCTTTCTCCACAAAAATTTGGTATCATTCAACCTCCACCAAGCAGCAGCGCCTCGCCATTTGCAGGGTTGCCAGGTTCGTTGGTTTCACGCCAAATTGGACTTGTTTGAAAATCCAGTCGCGGGTGAAAATTCAAGCGTAATAAAAAAATTAATCCCTTATAAAACAAAATACTAAGTCGTACACTCATAGTTGTTTTTCCCTTTGCTTCAAACGTGTGACAGACATATTTTGGGCTAGTTTAAGCTTCTGAAGGGCAGGTTTTAGACAGACTTTGGACTGGATATTTTTTGCTGGACCTGGCAACCCTGACCGTTTGCTTGCTCGTGCAAGCATCTGCTAGGGGAGTGGGTGTCATAAGAAAAAACGAAAAGAGCACCAAAAAGTGGACAAAAAACATTTTTCATTGTTGGTCGACAACACCGCCTTGTAAAAAGCGGAAAAATCAAAATGAGGTCAATGTATATGTATTGTTAGCTCATGACTGAATAACTATGCCGCTGTGTATCAGACACACTATGAATAAACGTTCAGGTATTTTAGCGAGCTCCGTTAGCTAGCTCTGCATTTCTTAATTGTTTAAGGTGCAGAGTAAATACAAAGAAAGTTAAATAAATACACAGTAAAAGCATTAGAATGTATTTCTAATACGGTTAACCCAAAATTGCCTGAATCCTTTTAGAAAAGTAAATGATTTAATAAATAAATAAATAGGCAGACAGTTCAACCCCCCCAATGTTGTACCCAAAGTTACGCCCTTGGGTTCAGGTCTATTCAAAATTTCTTTAGTTGAGTAGACGTTTGACGTCTTTCTAAAGGACTTGTATTCGAAAGGAGGGCTGTTTTTAGCCTTTAGCTCAAGTAGATGGCTGAGTTTGGTCAGTTTGCTAGCATTAGCTTAATCGAGCAATCTCTATATGTTTCTCTGGTATCATGTCACAACCCATATCACCATCTTTCCTCTGATGTCACAATCTATATCACAGTGTTGATTGGTTGTACATGTAAGGAAATTCAGACATACGCATTCTTCAGCATGTGATAGAAAGAGTCTGGACATCTATTTTTTATGCACCACCATGCAGATGTAAAAGGCCTGCCACTGTATCTTTTACTTCACACATGCGGGTGGGGACAGATCTGTCAGTAGAACTGTCTGACTGTATTGCAGAGAGCCAGTTGAGTCTTGAATGCACTGTGGGCTATGATAACCTCCATAACACAGCCAGCATCAGTGAGGGAGAGGCCGACGCATTGGCTCGGAAGCCCTGGCTGAACTCTGCGATGTGGAGGACAGTGTTAAGAGGATTGGCTGCCACCTCCCCGAGAGGCTCGTAATGAGCTTAATTTCAGATAGTGATCAGCACACAGCCTGCAAGAACCTGAGCCAGAATCATGCATCTCTGTACTGCACTATGTTTGCACTGCCAGCTGCTGTGTGGAGAGCAGAAAGAACCATCCTGGACCGGAAAACCTGTAAAAGGATTCTCTAGATATGCCAGCTTCCGGAGGTGGAGGTGAAACGTGTGTAACTTCACTGAAAGTTATTGCACAATACAGGGTGCAGCTTTGTGCAACAAAGAAAGGATCACAGTTTACGTAATCAGGAAAAAAGTCTAGAAGACTGACATGAGGGTGTGAACATCTGTTTTCAGCATCAAAAATGTCAAAACTTTAGGAAAACTTCCAAATATATGTTGACCAAATTAAACGTGATATGACATTTTAAACAGCAACAAAAATCATTTTATTGTCAACATATATAAAAGCATCCTGAGCAGCGAATGAAGTCACAAGCCCTTTGTATGTGTTGTTCTCTGCTTTGTTTTTAAAGCCGGCCCGGATGTACCTACGTTAATCCCACTTTGCAAAAAACATTGGCCTGCTTTTTGTTTCTCAGGGTTTTGCAACACATCAAACAGCAGGAGGGAGGCGTGGCTAAAGGGAAAGGTGGCTGAATACGAAGCATTTGTTTTGGTCAGAAATGCTGGTGCTCTAGTCGAACATCTAATGGCAGAACAAATGATATACAGAACCACCAACCCACCCTGCCTACCTTATCTGTAATGTAACTTCTACATTTTTGTACCTTTGTCGGCATGTCCTGGGCTTTATTTCTTTCTAAATTTTAGATTTTATTGGTGTTGTACTTCAATATCTTGCTTAAAGGCCAAATAATGGCTTGACTATATACACCTAATGCAGCTCATTTCTACAACTTCTGCAGATATGCAACATTCATAAGTGATATTCTGCACATAACCTGCAGTTTTTCACTGAACATGAGATTCTCCATTTTTTAATGGTGAAAATTGGCTCATTCGTTTGTGCAAACTTTCACATGAACTTATGAGCCTAACCAATGTTGTCTCTACTGTTGGCATAGAAACTGGACTACCTGGCGTTCTGCTGGCTGTAGATTGTTCTTTTCTTTGTCAGGTATAGGACTAGAGTTTCTCAGAAACACCTCAGACTGGGTAACGGACAGCTGGAAGCATGTGTGAAAACTCATTATAAAGTTTCACCTCCTGAATGACGTGTTTAACATTGTCAAGAGGACAGGCACACTATAATATAGTAAATTATACATTGTTGTAGTCAAACATGGCTGGTAAGGACTGCCCTTCTAAAACAGTACCATCATGGAAGAACCATACTTTCTGGAGACTACCATGACGGTAGTACCATGGTACTGCAACAGTAATGGTAACTTTTTAAACATACCAGTGCCATATAAAAATAACATAGTTGTACTACCATGGTTGTATGAAGGTATCTGATGCTCTTACTCTTGTAGAACCATGATGGTAGAACAATGGTTTATAAAGACTACAGTGATGGTAGGACATGGCACTATAATGGTAATACTACAGTAATACAACTAGTTTTACTACAGCTACCATTACACCACTGTAGTATTTCCATAATGGCAGTATTTAAAATCCATAGTTCTACCATCACAGTTTTATTGCAATAATACCATCATATACCATGGTAAAGACCATCATGGTACAACCATGTATTTTGGACACTACCATGATGATAGTACCTTGGTACTATAATGGTAATACAACAGTAATACCATCATTTACCATCATGCAACCATGGTAGTACTATAATACATGTAAAAATAATAATACAATGGTATTTTTATATTGGACTGTGAAATTCCATTGTATATCTGAACGTACCGACAGACAATCATGGTAGTACCACTCTATATTTTTGTAATGCTTTTGTGGACTTTGTTGTACCGTTGTTGCCTTACCCATGTGTCTGCCTCTCAACACTCACCTGTGGGCTGAACTTTGACAGAGGTCTTGTTGGACTGTTTGCGGGTCATGGAGTACCAGGAACGGTCAGGGTCCTGGATCCACTCTGACGCCTCACAGTAGAACTGGCCTTGGTCGGCGGGCTGCAGTTTGTAGATGGTGAGGCGGTAGGTGGTGGTGCTGGTCTTGTCCAGTCGGAGGTCTCCTGAGGACAGCCGCTGGCGGTACGGTCCCCCAGGCCTCAGCACAAAGTCCCGGGACAGGGTGACCAGGTCCCGTGGCTGTGCGCCGGGGTCGTCCGGGGAACTCAGGTACCAGCCCACTGCCAGGTGAGTGTGCTGCACGGTCTGCCGCGTCACCTCGCAGCTCAGCTGCAGCATGTCTCCTTCCACCTTGGACAGAGACTGGGCGGCGGACGTCGTGGTCAGCGTGTCTGGAATCACTGCAGGAACAGGGAGGAGAGGAGGAGGATTAGTAGGAGAAAAACAACATGCACAGAGTCTGTGGCCTATTAACATTTAAACAGGATTCTCTCCTGCAGTGGAGCTCAGCCTCAGCCTTCTTATTAGGACTGTTCATTGCCTTAGGGGGAAAAAAAGCCTTCGTCTGCCTCAGTCGCCCTCATCCGAGTTTTTGTGTCAATGAAACATTGAATCATCTGCTCAAAACCTGCCTCTTCATCTGTTCATAACATACCAGTGTTTACACAGGCCTGCACATGCCTGTCTTTGTCTGCATGTGAGGCACAGAGCAGGGAAAACACCTTCACAGCATTGATACTGTTCGTCATTCTCAGCACTGCCGTGACAGTCACATGGTGGTAGTGAAAATAGTGAACCAACTAGCCAACAGCATCAGGACTTAGACCACCAACGCAACCACAATGGATACTATAGTAACCATGTACAAACACCATAGCAACTACATCAGATATCATAGCAATCACCTAGCAACACCATAGCAACCACCTAGGATATCATCACAACCACACAGTAACACCATAGCAACCACGTCAGATATCATAGCAAACACCTGGGATACCATAGTAACCACCTAGCAACACCATAGCAACCACACAGAATACAATAGCAGCCACACAGTAACACCATAGCAACCATGTCAGATATCATAGCCACCACCTGGAATACCATAGTAATCATGTAGCAACACCATAGCAATCACCTAGCAACACCATAGCAACCACACAGGATACAGCAGCAGCCACACAGCAACACCATAGCAACCACCTCAATTATCATAGCAACCACACAGCAACACCATAGCAACCACCTCATACATCACATTAACCACCTAGCAACACCTTAGAAACCAGCTGGGATACCAAAGCAACCACCTTGCAACACCATGGCCCCTTACATAGCAACAGTCTGGTGTTGGGAACCACTTTAACTGCACAGTTATGTTTTTCTATTATTTCTACAGTCAATAAACTTTTCTAGTTTAAACACAAAGTAACAGCACTAATTACAGTAAATAAAAATAAGTATTTGTACCCTCTTGCATTCAAAATGAAGTGTTGCTCTTTATAAAGTCTGGACTATTGTTGCAGACATGTGCTAAGGCCCGATATTGTAGATTAGTCCTTTTCTTCTCTAGTTTCCTACAAAATCAGGATGTGTTTGTCTTGAGAATGCACAAAAAGAAACACACTGTTGGAAAGAAGGAAACACGAAGGAGGCCAGGCAAAACAAAAAACACACACACTTACATATAACCCTGACCGACACAGTGCTCACCCCCTGCGGAGAGCAGTGAGGGACTGTGCCAACTCGGCTCCCACACACCCCAATTATCAGTAGCTCAGACAACAGCATTCCAGCACAGACCGACACCACGCTGCCAGGCTTTAGCTCCGAGCCAGTGCCATTCTCCTTCCCACTACTTCACTGGGTGTCACCACGCTGATAGCATCGATTAGTGTCAACTGTAACAGCCTCAGCCTGGCAGGACTGCTTTCTCACCCATTAACGACCTGCTCTGACATCACCACATACAGTACGCCTCTGTGCTTACTGTAAGCGTTTCTGCTGAGAAACACACACACACACACACACACACGCCTCGATAACTCCTAGAGTGTAATTTCTCACCACGTTTAATTCAAGTGGAAAATTAGATCACATTATAAATAGCCTACATCACAGGTTTAATGAAAAGAGCAGGACAGGGATGCTTTAAATAGGCTCCAAGCGTGGCTTTTTATAGATGAATAATAAAGAAGAAGGCTTACTTTTGAAGAATAATGTAGTTATGCAAGGACAGAGCTCCAGTGTGAAGCTAAAGGAAATATCAATCACAGCCTATACATGTGTTTCAGTGGAGCAAAGAGATCAGAAACACACACCTTACTGCTCCAATCAACTGCTCGTCCATACTCAGATATCAATGAATTAATGGCCTACATTTGGCCTAGAATGACTGTGTCGACTCAGGCAAGTCTGGCTGCCTTAACTCAGCCACATGTCAACCTCATATGGGTCAGATGTCAGGTATGTTAACGCAAGTCAACCCCGACTCATGACATCTGGCTCACATCTGGCCTTGAATGATGGTGTTGAGTCAGGGCGAGTCTGACTGCCTCAACTCAGCCACAGGTCAACCTCATACAGGCCAGATGTCAGGTGTGTTAACCCAAGTCAAGCCTGACTCATGACAACTGGCCCACATCTGGCCTTGAATGATGGTGTTGAGTCAGGGCGAGTCTGACTGCCTCAACTCAGCCACAGGTCAACCTCATACAGGCCAGATGTCAGGTGTGTTAACCCAAGTCAAGCCTGACTCATGACATTTGGCCCACATCTGGCCTTGAATGATGACATTGACTCAGGGTGAGTCTGACTGCCTCAACTCAGCCACAGGTCAACCTTATATAAAACAAATGTCAGCTGTCTTAACCCAAGTCAAGCCCAGCTCATGAAATTGGGCCCACATTTGGCCTTGAATGTCAGTGTTGACTCAAGGCAAGTCTGGAAGAACACTCACCAGTGCCATAACTGCCACAGAGCAGGCCCAAATGCATCTGCTATCTGAATCTAGTATAAACCCACTTAGTAAGCCGTATTGCCACTTTAAATAAAATGGACCCAAATAAGACACTTCTGGGTCTACAAAGGTCTCAGCTAAGCTTTATGTGGCCTCTCACTGAAGATATAATATAAGTCAAATGATAAAAGTGGGACTGAAAAACCTCAGGGACAAAGAAAATAAGAGAGCGAGTCAGAAAGCAGTGCAGAGTCAGTGCTTTTAAAGCAGCACGTCTATTCAAACAAGACAGAGTCAGTCTTCTGGATTCAGCCGGTGTCTGAGGTCACAGAGTTCACTGCTGTGGAAAATGTTTAAGCTACAATCTGTCAATAACCAGCTGCATCAAATCATCTGCAGGCGTGATGATCTGGGGTGTCTGAGTCTTAAATACACTGAAAAACATGTTCCAGTGAAGACTTTACAGTTGATTGTTGATTCTGGTGTAAATGAACATCTATTAATGCTGCCCCACCAGCAGGCAAGTGTGTGTGTGTGTGTGTGTGTGTCTGTCTGTCTGTCTACACAAGTGAGAGAAGAAAAGAGAGAGAGAGAGAGAGAGAGAGAGAGAGAGAGAGAGAGAGAGAGAGAGAGAGAGAGAGAGAGAGAGAGAGAGAGAGAGAGAGAGAGATGTTGCATGTGCATCCTCAATTATTCAAA
>BRDA01089312.1:0-30358 GCA_036984385.1 Crenuchus spilurus
AGAAAGACGTATTCAGGCTTTTAAGAACAAGTGCATCAGGAAGTTGCTGAAGATCTCATGGATGAAGATGATGACCACTGAGCAAGTCTATGAGATCGCTAGAACTTAAAAAAGAGTTTTCTTTTTGTAGAAACATGACGATGCAACATGGTGGCCTCAGTCGGTGTTTGACCTGCTACAAATGCAGATATAAAGAGCTTATTCTAAGGTAAAATAATCAAAATACTTCTTAGTTTATAATGATTACATGTGTTTTTAATCATTTTTATTAGTGATTATCTTAAATTCTGCTAAAAGATAACCCGAAATATTACATACTGTACCATTAACACTGAGGGTGTCAAAATGTAACACTCTCAGTGTTAATTTAACTCTAATAGTGTTGATTTAACACTGGCATATTTACTATGTACACAAACAATATAGCCTGGAATCTTGTTCCTACTAGTCAACCATTCAGTCCCATATACTGTCAATCATTACATTTGTCCTGTCCTGTAACATGTCTTAGTCTAGTTAGAGTACTATAATATAGGTCTAGTATGACTGCACATTTATTGTATGTTGTCATTGCCTTACATTCTGTGTTGCAGCTGGGCCTGAAGGGACGTTGCTTCATTTCATTATGTACTGTAGTGTATGTAGCTGAAATGACATTAAAAACCTCTTGAACTTGATCCTTTCTCATCTCCTACCTTCAGGGAACCTTTGAGGAAAAAATCAATATGCTACAATTTAAAGATCAAAAGGTAATGTTCAAATCATATAGAAAGAAATAGTGTAGTCATCAAATGAAAAACTGTTTTAAGATTGCTTCTGTGACTTGAAGCATTCAGGGAAACTAAAAAAACCATCTGGTGTTATTGGACTACATTTTTTGTTCATTGTTGTCTTTGATTTTTGTATTTCATCCTTAGCATCATGTTTAAAAAGATTATAAACATACAGTATCACATTTTTTTGCAATATATATATATATATATATTTTGCAATATATATATATATATATATATATCAGTGGCGATTGCTCTAAGACTGCAAGGGAAGCTCAGCTTCCCCTAAAATGTCAAAAAATAAGTGATCAATAATATACTGTTGTGTGCACATGTCATTGACTAAATAAGCGCTACAACGCGCTCAACTTTTGTTCAGAATCAGCTTCTTATCACTGGTAACGACGCTGCTTTCCTCTCACTCATTCCCGCAGCTTCACAGTGTTTTAAACAGGGTGGACGCTCAGCGTCCACAGAGTTCAATGGCAAAGCAAAGCGTGCAGCGAAACAAGACGAGTCATTGGATGAATCCTGGGCTTTGTCTCGCCCATCGGACGCTCAGCGTCTCTGGGGGTCTATGGGGCAGTGAGCTGGCCTCGGCTGGCCCGGATGCTCAGCTTCTGCATGATGATTGGATGATGTGTCTGAGGCTGAATCCCTTTTTGATTGACAGCTAAATGAGCGAATCAGCGATCTTTTGGTGTAAACATCCGTGGAAGCATTTTTTAAAAATTTTCATTCTGTTCTGAGTTGAACCGAAGACTTTCCTAATCCTCTTAGCGGCATTTTCTTTGTTAAAAACGACTAGCGACAAGTCGAGCTTCTATTTCTGGTGTTTTTTTTGTAGCTGCTTGTGTTTGGAGACTGACCTTTTGACTTATATCAAAGTTTCTGGCAAGCGGCAGCACTCACAGGCGGACACACTTCACACTAGCCTCGCGCCAGTAAAGAGCTTCTCCTGTTTTTAAAGCGGTTCAAGTCTTACACCCGCAACACCATGGGCCAAGGCCGTTTAAGCAGCCTAATAAGCTCTGCTGGCCATTGAGAGGACACTAGTCAAGTCCCTGGAAAAGACGCCTTGTTGGTACGACAGGGTCACAGATCATTTTTTTGAAAAGGAATGGAGGGTAGAATTTAGGTATAAATAAACCAACACATTTTATGATGTAGGCCGGAATTGAGCTTCCCCTCCTTGAAAGACCAGCATCCGCTACTGATATGTATATATACAGAAAGTGCCCCAGATAGCATACGGATGTGGGCCATTTTTGACTGAGAAATGGCACTGCTGGCCCACTGTCGGCATGGCAAACTGCATGCGAGTCTAATTTGGCCTTTATATTGAAAATACACATTTGACCTTACAAAGACACCTTACAAAGGCGTTTGATCTGGCTAGCTAGAGCAGACTCTTTAGTTTGTTGCGGAAGATTGGCTGCCCCCAACACCTGCTTGTCCTTTCATGAGAACATGCACAGCACGGTCTGCTACAATGGCACAACATCTGAGGCCCTTCCAGTCAGCAGTGGAGTAAAGCAGGGCAGTGTCCTTGCACCTACACTCTTTGGCATCTTCTTCTCCATGCTCCTCCTATACGCCTTCAAGGACTGCAGTGAGGGTATCTACATCCACATTTGACCCACATGTACCATCACAAATGTGGTCCACTTCTGGCAGAGATATGGCAGTGTTACCTACATATGAGCCATCAGTGGACCACATATTAAAAAAACCTATTTGGCCCATATGTTCTAAAACAGATGTGGTCCATTTCTGGCAGATATATGTCAGTACTACCTACATTTGGCAGATTGGGGCCCTAATCTGGTGAATATGTGGCCCACATCTTGCAAGTGGGAGCAGTATACCCAAGTGTCATCAATCCATGCAGCAAGTGGCCCAAATGAAATGGGGGATGAGGGCCAGATGTGGGCCAGAATAATTTTGCTATCTGGGACATCTACTCCAAGGATCATCAGTCTGGTTCTGTAGGACCTCCCCAGTTTGTTGATTTTGTTGCTTGACATACCTGGTACCCAAAATCATAGTTCGAACTACTGAGGTAACTACGACTGTAATCTGATGGAAACCTAAATCAGTGACATGGTTAGACAGGAGAAGAGTAAAATAATAGAGAATTTATTGAAAGCTTACAAAAGATGAGTTTGTCTGCAGTCGAACAGTTGAGAGCCCATAGAAAGATTCCTTACTGTGGAACAAAACAGCTCTGGTTTCCCAGTCTCTAACCACCCCTATAGTTTGTACCCCTCATCTGTCCTGCAGGGCACAGACCACAGCAAGGTGTTTGCTGCACCTCAGCTGGGCCAGGCTGGTTTCAGGTGATTGAAACTATGTAACTGTCAAAACAGCAGTTGGGTTTAATTACAGCATGTGAAACCATACATAGTGAGGTCCACTGGAATAACCAGGAAAAGTGTTAAAATTGGTTAAAACTTTCTCCAAAAATGCACTAAATAAAGTCTGTATTCTTGCAATATTTCTACAGGAACATTAAATATATACTATTTTCAGTAAAATCTAAAAGTATTGTGACCATTAATTGCCAGTAACATGTATTTCATCACGTTTTAATTAGAACAATTTTTGCACTTTTGTCTTACCCGCATGATGATGTCATCAAGTGGATTCAGTAGGGCTCGTAGGTTGTTTGAGTAACAGCTTGGAAGCGGGTTGGTACAGGCAAATTTATTGGCTTGGTGTGTGCGCGTCTTGTAATTTCAGCCAATGAAACTTGCTTTAACTGAAAGGTCATGGCTAGAGCATTCCGGTGATAAGCCTGCTTGAAATTCTGTTCAGCCATTTAGAAATGGGTAAGTAAAACATTAATTTAATTAGGGTGACCATATTTTCATTTGTGAAAACCAGGACACCTTGGACGGGGGGGCTTGCAATAGCATATTTACAGTTGGTTTATTAAAAATGCTTTTCAGTAAGACTCAACGACAAAAATTCCAATAACATAATTTTATTTAAAAATGCATTTATTCAAAATGCTTAAGTTAACATTTCCTGTAATGAATGAATAGCACAATGAAATAAATAATGTCTCATCTAAACATCCCTTACTTAACAACAAAAGTTAACAATAACTCTCAACTCCAAATAACACGATACTCAGTTACCCTCAGTAACAAACAAAATATTGTTCTGTAGGCTATTGGAAAAAAATAAATTAACAAATGACACACCATAACAATAACACACTGTGCACAAGGCTTCCCATTTGTCTCGACCCGGTCTGAAAGCGGGGAAACTCTTCTGTAAATCGTCGGTAAACATACACTTGCGCTTCGGCATGTTGCTTGCGTACTGACAGTCACGCTGCCCTCAGAACAGGGCTGCACTCAGGGATTACGTCACACGCAGCGCCGTGAGCAGTGCCCTAGTGCCTGTAAATTTACATTTTAATGGGCCAATGAAGATAATTTGAAAAACCAGGACATTTCCTCACTTTTTAAAAAAAACCCGGGACGCCCGGGACAGGACGTGAAATACGGACATGTCCTGGGAAATACGGACGTTTGGTCACCCTAATTTAATGAATGTTCATAAGAATCTTGCAGAGCGCAATGAGTTGCTATTAGATAATATATCAAAGATCATTCGTACTTGATTCTGTAACAATGTTTGAAGGATCCACGCTACACCAATGGTTTGAATTATTTAATCTCGATTGCGAGAGCAAACCCGGCAAGATTCCAAGATGGCTGCGCCCATGAATTGCGTTTTGTTTACATAGACACCGATGAAGCCGCAGCTATTTACTGCTAATACTTACAATTTATAATCAATCTAATGTACAGATATTATACCTAGACATATTATTAACTTATATAATAATGAGTAGTTACAAAATTTTGCCATTTTGAGACATTTACAGTCAATTCTATTGATGAATTTTTTTGCCTGTACATCTGTAATGTATTTTCATGTACATTTTGTATGCAGTGTCATACTGTCATCATTATGCATGTATACTTTGTGTTTTTGAAGCCAAACTTATGTTTATATAAATGTACCTGTATCATACAACTATTATACCTTATTATACAAAGTTTCCTGATGCATAGGCATTTTTTTAGATTCTACTGAGAGAGGTCCTGAGGTGTTTGCGATATATGTGTTTGGCTATGCTGGAGATGGTGTACGATGGAGTGGTTATGATGAACCAGTGAATGGATGGCCAATGTCATTAGAGTACATGACCAACTTACCTGCAGAACCGTCAGAAAACGTTGTGGTGTACTTTGAAAATCTAACTGTTGTATCGTTTGTACTTGTTGTAAAAACTGCTGAATAGGCTATATGCACACTCTCTTCCGTGTTCCAAGTCAGCCAGCTCCTCCACTTCCGGTGTTAGTGTCAAACAGAGCAGCTATGGCGTTTTGCAGTGATTCAACACAAGTTTTTCCCCAGGATTACGGTCAACGATGTTACCTGTATCATTCAGACATCGTGCCAGACGTCAGCAACAATGAAGGAGAAGGGCTTCAAACTATACTTTTGAAGTTACATCAACAATTATGAAGGTAAGATCCGGTGGTGTAATGTTAACCGTTTTGGCTAATATGTTTATTTACTAGTCAATGCTAGCATAGTGTTTCTGCTAACGTTATGTGTCTGCATGTTAAAATGGTCATTTGTTCATCTCAGTTTCAAATAAGGACTCAAGGACAGATGTTGTCATTAGGGCCGAGTGCTTTAGGTCAATGAGGAGAAGCCAGAAAGCTCACCATCAAAATCAAAGAAAACATACCTTATGCTGATAAAAATACAAGCTGGTCAACCAGCTTAACCAGCTTTAGCTGACCATACTGTTTATTTTTTCAGCAGGGATGACAGCTATAAATCAAATACTGATAAAGCCTACTGTATGTACATAATTGGTACTATATTGCATCAATAATATTAGTGTAAAATCGGCAGAAGTACAGGGATTCACAGAAACTCAATTGACTTCTGAGGTTTGTCACATTCACAAATGTTCTGTGTGAATTTTCAGTGAGTAAAGTGAGGTAAACAATGTTTTGAAATTTCATTACAGTGAACTGTAGTCACTTTGTTTTTATTTTCACATGTTTTTAATGTGGTACTTTGATTTTATATATGGATAATTGTTTATTGAAAAACATTTTGTGTAAACGCAGGGTGTTAAACCTGGTCTTGTAAGCGAGATGACAGTTCTTTCAGCCAGACCCAGGGAAAGAAGTCTAGCAGAGGACATCAGGTTATTATTTTTATTATTGATGTTGTTGATGATGATTTCTGTACTAATTATTTTTATATAATTAAGTTATTCATTTATAATTAATAGTTATACTGTTAATTGATCAAGCAAGAAAGCTTAAATCTGATTGCTTCAGGCTTTACACACATTTTTTCTAGTGCTACTTAGGAGCACTCTAAGGAGCACTCTGTTGTGAAATGGACTTTGGGTGTATTGAACATGAAAATTAGTACAACATTTTGTCAAAAAGTCCACCTCTATTTGCCCTTGGCATTCCGAAATACGGCGCTTCTAGCCTTGGCTACAAACTGTGTATTTCAGAATGCTGGGGGTGAATGGAAGTGGGCTACTCGCCTTAAGTTTGTACTAATTATCATGTTTCAATACACCCCCAGTTAATTTCATACTGGAATACTCATTTTAAACACAATATTTCTCTAGTCATTGTCTTGCATTTGAGCTTATACAGAATTTGTCCAAACAATAAAATAATATTTTTTTGCATTTGTCTTATTCATAGGAGCAGCTTGTACAAGGAAGTCAGTTCACCTCAGCTTGAACTTTCTGCACTCAGGGTGGATGAAGTCTACTGTGACCTTCCTAGTGATGTGGCTCCAATGATTACAACCTTGGGTTTATCAAATACTGTACCTCTGGTTGACTGCATTTGGAAAAGTGCAAGAAGGAAGCATGTTATTTTATCACTTGCCAGTGAAGAGAGTGTCAAAAACCTGTCCACACACAGATGCCCCTTCTCCCGCCCCAACTGTCACTTTGTGATTATAGGCTGGGACCCTCTACCTGTTTCTTTGTCAGCACTAAACAACAGCAGCTCCACATGATGTCCCTTGAAACATCCATAGATACCAATGAAGTGTGGAGCTACTTTGAGCTTGTTAAAGGTGTAAAAATAGTAATTTATTTGCATGAAAAATGCAATGCCCATATCCTAGCATTGTAAGCCTGTGAGGCCTCACAGCCAAACACACTGTATTGCATAAATAAGGGGCATACAGAGATGAGCTACTCGTCACAGATCCCAACTGGTTATGTTTCACTTCCACCCCAAGTCTATTTCACACCAGAGTTGTCATTTAATAGCTAATATGTGGCCAGCTTAATTTGTAAAATTCCAGTTGTTTTGAGTGGATTAAAGAAAGTTACAACTGTTGTGCAAGTTAATAGTTTAACCTCCTAGGACCTGGCATGTCCACATATGTGGACATCATATTTTGGGTTGTTTAGACCACAAAACTAAATTTTGCCTGGTGTCCTCTTATGAGGCCATTATACTGCCACCTCAGAAATCATCATGTAAAAAGACAATTCTTTGTTTTTACACTAATCAGGTGCCAATCAGCCCACATAGCAAAGAGTAATAAAGAGTTAATGCCATGCAAGAGTTCAGGTCTTAGGAGGTGAAATATAATCCATTGTTGTTATTATAGTCATATGGTGTTTGTACATATTTAACAATTTTATATAGAAAATGACCGATAATAATAAAGAAATGAGCATTAAAATGATGTCAGCCTTTCGTGTAATTGATATAGTAACTGCTATGGTTAGGTAAGAGATCAGAACTGACAGGTGGGTGACAAATCTAGTACCAGTTAAATTGAACAGTGATTTTATTGCAGCAAATCAGCATTTGGTCACAATGCATGTAAACCAGATTTCTCATACAGATGATTGCTATTTACATTATATACATTCTCTTTTATGAGGGTGGAAGTGGTGGGAGGTTAGTAGTCGTGGTCCCTGGGGAGTGCTCCTTGACCAGCGTGCCAGCCTCCGTTGGTCGCTTTCTCCTCTCCCAAACCCCTTGTCTTGGAAGTAAGACAGAGAAATTGTTCCACTCAAACAGCTCTGGTAATGCTCCCTTCTTTAACAGTCTCCATCCTGACTTGGACGCTGGTTCATGGACATCCTAAAACGCCGGCTACACATGCAGGTATGCGGACTGATTCTGAAATTTTGCCTCTGGATAGCAACAATCCATTTATGCTGGTTTTCCGCATTGGAGGGAAATGTATGAAAGCTAAATACTTTGTTGTACTTACTGGAGGCTTGACACAAAGGTACACAGCAATGTTCAGTAGTAGCGCTGTCAGCTCGCTGAAACTTAAATGTTTTAGCTCGGGAAGTGAGTGAGCTGGCTGAGATTTTACCGGAAATACGTCAGCACCCCGTGTGCATATAGCTTATTGAGCTGAATTGCTGAATTGAACTCCAGAGCCATTTTGGTGTAACCGGGTGTGGCACTTTTTTTGACCAATCCTTGGTATAAAATTGAGAGTTTTACAAAATAATATTACAGATGTTGGTTTTCATGCTAAACAAGTATTTTGAACAAAAAAAATTAAAGGTTTATTTGATTTTTTTCAATTTTGGGTACACTTGGACTTTTTTCAGATTTTTTTTTTCTGATTTGTTGAAAATCTCATTCGGAGCTATTTTCAGGAAGTTATATATAACTAATTGTCTCAGAGATATTAAATTTTCAAGTTTTGTAGTCAGGCACCCTGTCAACTAGTATTTGGAATATCAAGGGGTTTACTCAATTATCCTTTATTTTATGGAGCTCTAAAAACCCCTCCAGAGACAGGGAAACCCATAATCTCCATGGGCCTCACTACCATGCAAAATGCAGGATTACTTTCATGTTTGTGTGGCACAATCTGTAATGCTTGTAGTGGCTGTATGAGTTTTCATATGTATGTTTATCTTTGTCAATGTTTCCCTGCCTTGTTTTTTTGGCAGCATTTGTTATATTTTTAAGCTTTGAAAAACAGACTAACACACAACACACTGGCAGAAACTTGTGGCTTTGGTGGCATTTTCAGCTTATATTGGGTGTATAGATTGTTTGCCCAATAGCACAAGGGCTTCTACAGAGTAGTGCAAATAGCAGGGTGAAAAGGTTTTCACTGAAGACAAAACACATAAATCTTTACAGTACTTTAATGTTTCTTTCACTAATCACTAAGATTTTTCATCGTAATTGTTATATAATAAATCCATAAATAAAAACACACGCCTTCTGGTTTCAAACCTCCACCTGTCATTTCAAGGAAGTCAGTCTATCACTATGAGCATCAGTCACACACGTTAAGCCCACAGAGTCAGAGTTTTTGAAAGTCAAATTGAACACATCTGGAACTACATATAGTAGTTCAGATATTGGTGGTTCAACCCAACATGGTTAATATTACTGTGGTACCAACAAGGTAGGACAGCTTTGGAAAACAGTCATACTGTCAGATGCTAGTTGAATCAGGCATTGTACCATGTTAGTTTAATGCCAGCGAACGTCTTTCTTTGGAAAATGCATTCCTGGTAATTGCCATGATTACTAGGTGTCTGAGCAGGTAAATTGTGTTGTACTCTGTGTGCTTCTGTACAATTAAAGAAACTATACCATGGAATTATAAGTGCACTTTTGAATGTTAGGTGTCTTTACTTTTACAATATTTAAAAGTAATTGTAATATGTACAGTATATATAAAATAAAAAAGTTATCTTAATGCAAAAAAATTTGACATGGTTCATGGAGATCCATGGTTTGAAAAGACTGGGAGTGTATCTTAAGGGATCACAGCACTTGGGATATAGACTTGCTATAAGATGGTAAGCTATAAAAGGAAGGCACAGACATGAGACATTGAGTACTGAGGGGCTTTCTAGTCCAAGGTATCAGAAATGTTCTCCTAGAATCTCAATAGAGTTGCATAGCTTGGGTGAGCTTGCCAGTGGTTGTGTACAATAATAAAATCAGTTGAAATGAATTCTGTTGATGTTCTTTCAGATACAGGAAACATCAAGAACACGGCATTTGCCAGAAAGGAAAAAAAAAAAAAGATTTTCAATCTCTGTATATGTAAAGCTCCATATATTATATCTTAAGGGAAAAAAGAGAAAAAAACTGTTCAGTAGATGAATAGTGGTCTTGATAATGGCAAGATGCAATTATGAATAAATGTAAAATAATATGCTGTCTGTTTCTGTGATGCTGGTTTTGTCATGACCACAAGCAGAGGAAATCACACTGATACATTAATATTTTATGTACTTAACAGTAAAACTGGAGCATATTACAATTTGACCAGATCTTGATTTTTGTATTTCATATGACTCATGCTTTTTAACAATGCCTTTTCATTCAACTGCAAATTTTAAATCAGTTACAGAAAGAATGTCACAAGTTTACAAAGGTTAAATGTGTTGTAAATTCTGCTAAAATCAGATTCTCAAATGTTAATCACTAGTTGAATTTAAGCTGATTCAGTGCTGTCATATCCGTGGCTGAATCCATGGATTCCAGAAAACAAAACTTTTATTCCAGACATTCAAACAAAACAAACTCAAAAACAGACTGTGGTTGTGATAACTCGAACTTGACAAGACATGGCATGTGTGACCAACACATGATGTGGTGAAGAACAATGACACATAAGGACTGAAACAGTGACAGAAGCGTTATACAACACATAATTACCGCATGGTGGAGGGACATGGCTGTGAATGAACAAGACACAGGTGCTTACACTGAGACATGACATGACATAGCAGGGGGTGGAACCAAGATATAGACATAAACAAAAGCACATGGCAGGGACATAGATGAGGCAGGGGGTGTGGCCATGGATGGCAGGGTCATATCTACAGGAATTAAATAATCTGGAACTGAGCCCATCACTTCCGTTGAACAGGACTAGCCTTTTTATTGCACAAAATCATATTACTTTTTTCTACTTTTATTATTATTATTATTATTATTATTATTATTATTATTATTATTATTATTATTATTATTATTATTATTATGTTGTTGTTGTTGTTGTTGTTGTCCTGTTTTATTAATAATCAAAATAAATTAATTTAATGGTTTTGTTAATTGTTTTACTTGGGTAGATTGGCTGTGTATGAAACTGTGCTCTGAATTAGTGCTCAGGGATTAGACACTGAAGGTCAGTATTATCAAATCAATCACTTTAACTGAGCCATTTTCAAGAACATTCTACAAGCAATGTGAAAAAGATGAACATTTCATTGCAGAAGTGATCTGCCGAAGAAGAATAAATTAAAGCAGGTCTCTGGAAAACACCTCATCTTAACTGGGAGCAATTATTTTTCCTGGATTACCGTGTAATTCAGTGGTTTTAGATTCCAATTTGTGGCCGAGCTGCCCCAGAATGTAGATTCAGGCTTTGGAATATTTCCCTAGATTCTCCATAAATTTTAAATGAAGTGTTAAAGGCTAGACCATTAGATGCTGAAAATGAATCAATACAGAGACTGGGACACATCAAGTCAAGAACAAGATTTTGTAGTAGTCAAGCCTGAGTTTGCACAAAACCAAGATAAAACTGGTTTAAATAATAGCTTTTTTAGTGAATGCTGTCAAATAATTAATATATGTAATCACAATAATTTGGCATTGCATTGAGTAGTAACTTTTGATTTATCCTGATTAAATACTTAATTAATTCTAATCATATTCTAATCAATTTGATACTAAATAAAGACTTTTATCAATTAAAAAAGCAGCACATCGTGTCATAAGTGGACACAATACATTTGATTGACTATGAAAAACATTTCTGAATAATACAGCAGCATAAAATATCTTCTTTTCCACAAAAATATTCCACCAAGATATGAAACTGGCATGTTTTGTACTGTCAATAGCATATAATTTAATACATAAATTTTCTCTTTCTTTCAGTAATCACAGGAGAATGTTTTGTTCTTTCAAACCAGCAGATGTTTAGATTGGCTCTATACTGAGATGCAGCTCAATCTCCCAGGGGATGCTATTTCTTGTCATTTATCTGTGTTTCTCCTTTAAGACTGTGATGTCTGTTATTGCTGAATTCACACTGTATGTAGTGAAAAATTAATAGATTTTGGACTATGTTTTTGAAAAGTAAAACAAATGAATAGGCACCAAAATCACACGTTACTGATGTTTTATTGTTCTTCTGTTTAAACAGCACAATAATAAATTCAGTAAACAATAGAAAGAGGAATGGAAAGCAATACATACTTAAGTGTCCTACATAATTATTATAAGACAAATCAACAACAAATGTCTTTTTTTATTTATTTTTTTGATAATCTATTGTGCCATATCAGGTACATCACCACTGTTAAGACAAAATCTTTAATACCAACTAATTTTATTTCTGAGTTCAAGATGTATTTGATAGTTAATAGCATTGTATAATTTAATGCCCTCCATTCATCAAGATAACAGCATTAAGTACTCTATGGTATGTACACAGTGAGAATTTTTGTCTGTGTTAACCATTCTAGTCCCTGGATCAGCTCTGCACTGTATATGTTAGTTTTTTCCCCTGTACTAGAACTATTTGTTTAACAAGCTTGAGACTGTTTGCCATATGAGTACATATGTATATACAAGTAGATGTGTTTGTCTGTATGTACAATACCTGTGTATTCAGTGCCATGACAACGTTTACACTCCTTTTCTACTTTCTACTGTATTTGTCAGAGTGTGTTAAACTAGGGACACTGTCCTTAGACATATTATTCGTCCCTTGCCAGTCAGTTGTAGAGACACAAATGTGCATTTGAAAAAAAAAAACCTTTTGAATAATAAATTAAATGACCATGCTAAAGTGTGCATTATTGTACCATGGATGAGAAATGGTGGATAAATTAATTAAGAACAAGGGTCTTTTTGCCAAAGGATTCATGATAATTACATTCTTATTGCCTAAAAATCATTTTAATATATTTTTTTAATTTCATAGTAATAAAAAAAGAGATCCCATGCAATTGTAATAACTGACATGTCCTTCAACACAATGCTGCTTATCTATCATCGGTGAGGGTACCACTTGGGAGTCAGGCTGGTTCACTGGTATGGGAATGGGTGAGGATGAGACAGGGCTGCAGAGCCTGAACCTGCACCTGCTGCACCAGATGATTTAATAGCTATGAAAAGCTGGCTGAAACTTTGATTGCATTGATTAAATAGAGGACATTTCTGAATCTAAAGATATTAGTTAAGTAATGAATGTTAGCAAAAGTAGCTATTTCACTCTGGACTTAACTTAACTCTTGACCTTGACCTTAATTTGTATACCTCGTACTACGTACACTAAGCTTTTTAACTTTTTACCATCCTGATTTTATTTGGATACAGCAACATTTTACATGGGCACATGTCCCAATCTAATTGGGTATTTTGCATGTCTAGATATATCAGAAGCTTTGTGAACATGTACTTTGTGTTGGAGGTTCCACCACTGCATCTCTGTTGGATTCAAGTCAGGACATGGACAAGGCCACACCACATTCATTTTTTTTTTTGCATTTTTTCTTTGGTTTATTGGCTTGTGGCAAAAGATGATTATGTTTGGTTTCTACTTGTGGACAGATGAACAGACAGTCTAAGAGTTGTCTGATACAGAACATAATTAGAATTCAATATTCTGAGATGGACACATCAGGCAGTACTGTGATGATCACGTTCTTTGATTACTTCAGTGCATTTAACACAATACAGCCTGTGCTACAAACGCTTTGGCTGATCTGCAGGCAGATGAATCGATGAGCAATGGACTGTCTGCCTGGACAATTGCAGTATGTGTGCCTGCAGAGCTGTGTCTCAAATAAGTTGGTATGCAGTGTTGGAGACCCTCAGCGTACTATATCAGCACTATTTCTGATTAGCCTGTACACATGTGAAGCACATTTAGAGGCAGATTGAAAGAGCTACACTTTGTTAAAGAATGACATGTGAGATATTTCATACCAACTGCAGTAGGGCTCTATAATATGATTCTTCTTACTGCAGAGACAATACTGTTGAACTACTGTATATGCATGTACTACTGTTTTCTATTGCACATACAAACATTTTCATAATCATAATCAGCCACAGTTATGACACTTTCCTAAACATACTGTATTTTAGACAGTAAATTCTGCTGACATTACTGGAACTAAATACTAAATGTCTTCTATGTTTTTATACGTTTGTTATTACATGCAGTGCCTTAATTATTTTTTCATTATAATTTATAATTTCACTTTTGCTGCCACAGAAAACAAAACGGAGTGCAAAGTTTGCGGACTGAAAATAACGGAAAAATACAACAAACCTCAAGAGGCACTCAACTCTTACCACCACAAGCTTTACAAAAAAATAAACTAACAGCCAATGTATCTAGCTAGCTAGTTACTAGATGCTAACTAGCTAGCTAACAGTGATAAATATGTATATCGTTTGATATGTTTCATTTTTTTTTTTCTGTGTCTAAAGGGATATGTGCAATCTGTTATCATTACCTAAGGTGTTTAGGTTAAATAGATCACAAACACATCTAACTGAAGCCGTGAGACACACATACAGCCTTAGTTGCATTTTAAATACAATCATATAACAAAGCGAAGGAGTAACGCACATAAGCCGTGGTAGTCCACATTAAGTTCAAGTTAACATTAACGCAGCAGGAACGAGTAAAAAAAATGGGAAAAAGCCAAACCCAACCCTTTCCCTCTTAATCTAACCTTTACGTTTGTGACACAAAGCTCTGAGGGCAGACTTCTCTCATGTGTTTGTTATTTGTTTGTTGTATTGGATATTTATGCAGAGTATAGTAAATATAAATAATTTTCATTATTGTTTTTAAGAGGCTGTCAAGGAATTGTTGCTGTTAATGTGTGTGATATTTAGTCTATTTACACTTGATATTTAGTCTAAATAAGTAAAATGTGACTAAAACTAAATTAAAATCACCTGTCAAAATTAACACTGGTGAGGAGCCCTTGGCACTGTTGCATTGCTTATAGCAGGCTGCAATGTTCACTCATTGGAGTTTTATTTATTGAAATATCTTCTGAGGGCACTATTGCATATGTTTGTTTCTGTGAGGCAACCAATCAGAACAGAGAGGGGCTTGGTCATGATCAGTGATGTCAGTAACGCGCTACTTAGTAACATGTTACTCTGACCATTTTTTCCAGTAAGGAGTAATCTAACGCGTTATTATTTCCAAACCAGTAATCAGATTAAAGTTACTTACCCAAGTGACTGTGCGTTACTATTTTATACTTTTCCTTAGTAAAAAGATATATTTTTATTTTCTTTTTGCAATTTTACTTCTTCTTGCGGGATAGTGATGCAAATGTAAACAATGAAGGGAAGGGTTATCAAACGAAAACGCTGGCTATGGTCTTCCACAGCCTTTGGCTCCATGCAGACTTCTACTTACTCCTTAAACAAAACACCGTTTTTCTTAAAGAGACAGTAACCCTTTATACTGACATTGCAGTACTACACTATGAACTAACACATAAGAAACATTAATGCATCTAGTTTAAATAAAAATATTACAAAACTGTCTCCTGCAATCCAAATATCTTAAACCAGTAGTCAAAAAATTAAATTACTGGTAAATACACAAAGATAAAAGGTTTAATAAATTTTAGTAATTGGCCCATACAGAAGCTGGACTTCAGTGTAAAATCAGTAAGTGGGGGAAAGCTGAAGAAGTTGTGAGGGCAGTAAGTACAGGTGCTGGTCATAAAATTAGAATATCATGAAAAAGTTTATTTATTTCATTGATTACATTCAAAAAGTGAAACTAGTATTTTATATTCATTCATTACTCACAAACTGATACACTTCAAATGTTTATTTCTTTTAATTTTGATGATTATAACTTACGACCATGCTTTTGTAAAACCATTCCTTGCTGCTCTTGCTGTCAACAACAGATTTGATGTTCAGTTTTGCCATCACAGTGTTAACAGTTAGATATGTCAGGTCAGTAAAGATTTATAAAAACAAGTATTTATGTTAAGTGAAGTCAAGATAGACTGTATTTTTTTTTATTTAAAAAAATGTTAGATAATTCAAGAGAAACTTTTTTTATATATAATACATGTATTTTTTCAGGAAATAGTTTCTAAGTTCAACTTTAAATGTCAGGAAATACATTGTTGCTGTAAAAAATGCATTTCCAGTAAAGTGAGTATTGGCAAAACTGGCTGTCATTTTTTATGTAGAGGTTGGCAGGGGTGTTGTCTGCAGCTGCTGAATGTAACTAATAAAGTAACTTGTAATCTAACTTAGTTACTTTTAAAATAAAGTAATCAATAAAGTAACTATGTTACTTTTTAAAGGAGTAATCAATAATCAGATTACTTTTCAATGTAACTATGCCATCACTGGTCATGATAAAGTTGAATCCAGTGCCAAACTGTCATTGCTATGAAAGCAAGCAAGACGACTAGCCCTCGACTGGAAAGGCAAACTACAAAATAAAAAGTTAAGTGAAGCTGTAACAGCAAGCTCACCTATTGTCCTCCCAAATTTTAAACTGCACCATGTCCTGTGCTTCCAAAGTGACTCAGTTTGGAGAGCCAGCAAGCAAGATAGATAGTTGACTATCTGCTTATTATTACCTTGAAATGAGTCGTAACATGCTAGTTAGCTAACCTAACTACTCTAGCAATAGATGGAGACTAGCAAAAGAATTAGAGCCTCAAATTTCATGACACCTTAATGTCAGGTAGCAAGCTTCAGTTTTCACAACTTCATTCACATCCTGCTCTCAGAGCATCTTTTAATCTTCTGCCATTTATATAGATCTTACTTTTATTCTATTCTCATAACACTACTCTGCTCCTAAAGCAGCTTGTGATACTTTTACCTTTTAGATTCTGTTCTTAGAGCTTCTTTCAGTTTGTACAGAAAAAGGACTAAAAGTTAAAAGCTGCTTTAGGACATTTCAATAAAAATAACTCCAATGAGTGAAATGCTCTTCCCGGGGGTGGGTGGGTGTTGGCGTGTTTATGCACAAACTATTGGTCGATCAACACTTTGCTTATAGCTAAAAAAAATCTTTATTATTTATTAATTTTTTATTAGTATTTTTCAATTTGGGTTTGAAATCAACATAAAACAACAACAACAAAAATCTGAAATACGTGTATATGTGTATATTGCAGAAGTGAACCCCATGGTAAGTGGAACCCACGTCTTGGGGTGGGTTCTGACACCCCTAATCTCCTTCTCCTGGCTTGCCTTCTGGTCCTAGGTGCTGGCCAGTCAGGGTGATTCTGGTGGAATTCAGCCAGCAGTGACGGGTCAAGAATGGTCTTTAGGTTTGTATCCTTCCCAGTCAACCATATATCCAAGCTGGCCACAATGATAATGGGAGTCCAACATGGTCATGGCCTAGTAGGCTTACACACCTTCAATGTGTATGGGTGGGTGTCTGAGGGAGTGGCTCTGGAATTGACCAGGGTAACATGGAATGTAGGAGAAATATGATTATGAGGGGAAACTGGAGCCAATATGTGATGTTGTTAATCTGCTTAAAGCAGGGGTCGGCAACCTTTAACACTCAAAGAGCCATTTGGACCCGGTTTCCAAAAAAGGGAAAACACCGGGAGCCGCAAATCCTTTTTAACATCTAAAATGATAACACTGCATATACCGTGTTTTAATCTTTGTGTTATCTATGAAAAAAAAAAAAATACTAGACTTGTGTGTTGTTTATGAAATTTAATTAATGCAGTGAACATATTTTGAACTCTGGGGTAAAAAACACATTGAGTTGAATGTCTCTTTCAAATGAAATCAAAAGCTGAAATTAAATGATCGATGCAGCAAACCAGTTTTTTCCATATGCTGTATGCTACCAGAGTATGTAGCGGCGGTATAGTATTTAGTTCCAGTAATGTCAGCAGAATTTACTGTCTAAAATACAGTATGTTTAGGAAAGTGTCATAACTGTAGCTGATTATGATTATGAAAACATTTGTATGTGCAATAGAAAACAGTAGTACTGTACATGCATATACAATGAAACTGAAACACCTGGTTTTAGACCACAATAATTTATTAGTATGGTGTAGGGCCTCCTTTTGCAGCCAATAGAGTGTCAAATTCATCTTGGGAATGACATATACAAGTCCTGCACAGAGGTCAGAGTGTTTTACCTGATTAATGGGATTTTTGTTCCTGAACTTTAGTGCACATCGTCTGCAAATCTGGGCTGTAAGATGTCACCTTCATCTTTATGCAGGATTTTAAGCTGTCCTCTGTGAGGCGTGAGCGATGTTTGTTTTTAACAAAGTTCATAGTGGAGAAGACCTGCTCACATGTGTACGTGGATCCGAAGATTGACAGGACTCCAAATGCAAGCTTTTTCATGTTTACGTAAGTGTCGGGGATTGTGTTCCATGTTTCAAACACGAGTTTGTCTGGTCTAGGGAGGTTCTCAATATCACTCCATTTGTGATTCTGAGCGAGAGTTGCCTTCTGACAGGCAACATCTTCAAGATCATCTGTCAAGCGTTTGAACTTGGACACCCATATATCTTTGTCGGCTATGTCAGGCAGCCCCATCTCAAGATCAGGTTGATTTACATCTGCAAATGCAGTCATATTCAACAGGGATGGATCGATGGTCATGGGAGTGACAGTGAAGGACAATGTGTTTTTTTCCTTTCTGAAATCACAGAATCGTTTCCCAAACGATGTTTGCATTGTGGTGATTGCAGACTGCAGATACTCTGAATTTATGACCTTGTGAGCTTGTCTGAATTCTCTCAAAGAGGGGAAGTGAGACAGTGAGCCTCTCTGTAAATCACTGGCAAACACCGTCAACTTGGGCTCAAATGCTAAAACAACCTCCAGCATGTGCAGCGCTGTGCTTCCTCTCCCATGAAAATTTGTGTTCAACATGTTCAGGTGCGCTATCATGTCTACCATAAAGTGCAGCTTTTCCAGCCAGTCTTTCTCATCCAGCTCAGGAAAGGTGAGTCCTTTGCTGCTCAGAAATGTTTTCACCGGCTCCAGACATGCGGCAAAGCGTTTCAGCACCTTTCCTCTTGACAGCCATCGGACTTTGTTATGCAGCAGGAAATCAGAGTACGTGCTCTCTACCTCATCCAGTAACAAACGGAATTGACGGTGATTTAAAGCTTTTGCCATTATTTTATTGACAATATTAATGACAATATTCATTACACCTGTGAATTCTGGAGGAAATGTTTGAACGCACAATGCCTCCTGGTGCAGGATGCAGTGAAATGTCAGCAACTTTTTTTTCTGTGACTTTTGCAGTAATGTCACAAAGCCCCTGTGAGCTCCAGGCATACTCAGTGCCCCATCAGTAGCCACTGAGACCAGGTGGGTAGTTTTTATTTCTCTGGCTCTTAAACAGTCCAGGACAGCCTCACAGATGTCCTCTCTCTGTGTCTGGCCTTTTAATTGTATCAACTCAATCATTTCTTCCTGTGGTCCAGCAGAGTTTACATATCAGCAGAAGAGCGCGATTTGTTCAATGTCACTCTTATCTTTCATCACAGGCGATTGAATACGCTACAGCTGAATTGATGTCTTTAATTTGCTGTTTTGTGATATTTTCTGCCATTGCTATGGTTCTTTCTTTGACAGTCTTTGCAGAGAGAGGTATATCTCAGATTTTCTGCACAATCTCACTCTTGTTTTTAAAGTCTGCGAAGAAATGTTCAGAAATCTTAATGAATGATTCTTTCATATATTCTCCATCTGTGAAAGGCTTCCTGTGCCTGACTATTTCCTGAGCGGCCACAAAACTAGTAAACGTAGATGAATTGGAAGACTTGATCCACTTCTTGAATTGTTTTTTGCTCAGATCAGCCTTCTGCATCAGTTCAGAAATGGCTTTTTTTCTGTCCTCTCGCTCCGGATATTTATCAGCAAAGGTTGTGTGTTTGTTCTGGAAATGTCTTGCAACATTAGATTTTTTATTGTTGGCCAATTTCTCACCACATATTAAACATACTGGTAAGCCACTCTCGTCAGATGTAAAAGCAAATGAATCTACTCAGGCATCATTAAACGTTCTATTTTCTTCATATATTTTTCTTTTCTTATATTTATCCATATTTTCAAGCCTACCTGTTGTTGTAAAACATGATAAATGGGAAGCTGTTTGGCGGGCCGGCTTTTGTGACGCATATTCTGAGCGACAAAACTATAAATACAATAAACACATTTTTAATAAACACTTTAATAAACACAACAATAAATGTATTTTCATTTTACAAGATCACAAAAATTTTCAAATTTAGAACTACAGTAAAATTAGCTAATAAAAATACAACACACTTAAATTAAATAATCCTTATTTATTTTCAAAGCCACAGTGAGCCACAACATTAGGATGAAAGAGCCACATGCGGCTCCAGAACCGCGGGTTGCCGACCCCTGGCTTAAAATAACTTAATCAGGATGATATATCATGGGCTGAGCATAAGTTTAAGGAAGTTTAAGCTTTATGCCAAGGGTAGAGAGCCATACCTGTTGCCCAGGTTTGAGTCACCTTGGCTCCAGTTAGCCTGTTGGTACTGGCGCCAGACATTAAAACTGGACATGAGCCTCATCTCAGGTTTCCTCACTCCTTTTGAAGCATTCATCTATTGCTGACACTTTGGTTGGCTCTCCTGACTAAAGGAGTAAATGAAGTTGGTAACCTAAGGCACACTGAAATGGTGTCATACCTGTGGATACACTGTGAAGTGAGTTCTCTTCACATTCAACCCATAAACACAAGGTAGTAGCTCCAGTCTTCCTAAAAGCTGCTGCAGTACATCCTGAGGAAATGGCCCACATCCTGGTTGAAACCCTCTATATGATTGTTGGACTGGGAGTGGAAACTGGAGACATGAGGCTGACCTGTTGAGTTTCTGTCAGGTGTCTTCTGAGATGCCAATGTACCAGAAAACATCTTTGAATAATACTTCGGCTGTTTCCAATGACGTGGGGAGTTTCCAGAGAGGCACTAGCCAACATGATTTAGAGAAACTCTCTATGATGACTAAGATGGTTGTGGAGTTTTTGTGATAATGGGAGATCTGTCATGAAATCTAGAGCTATATGGGGCAATGGACAATGTGGAATGGGAAGGGAAATAAGTTTTCTGGCTGCTGCTAAATGGGGTGTCTTGCTTTGAACAATTTGCAAGTGCATGGTTGATCACTAAAACGTATTGTGCTCTAAGGGCATTAGGGGAATCTGGGGTGCCCTGAACTGACAGAGGACTGTATCTGATGCAGGAGTGATGTACGAATTAGTCAACTTAATTTACTTTGTTATTAAACATCTATTCCTGCATTTCAGACCTGCAACACATTTCAAGAAAGTTAAGCATGAACCGCTTTGTAATGTTGTCATTTCTTCCCACAAGTGCTGAGGTATTTCAGGTGTTATTTTTTGTCATTCTTATTTCAAACATGTTTTAAGGTGTGCAGCAGTACAGGGTTGTAGTCATATTATACATTTCAAAATATCTATTAGGTGACAGGTAGGACTGCAGACAGGCCAGTCTGGTGCTTGTACCCTCTTCTTCCACATCACATAGTTGCATTAGGTTGAACTGCATTGTCAACTTCCCAGTAGAATGGAGAAGAGTATATTTATAACTTGACAGAAAAGATCAATAGAAGGACCAACACAGAGACCATAATATAAACATATTCTTCCTCTTGGAGAAAAATATAACCATGATTACATTTGGCCTTATATTGATTCATTAGCTATATATATACTGTACATTACTATGAAAATGTTTTATGCACCCCTAAAAAGTCAGATTTGTGCTAAAATGATGGTTTAACCCTTTGTACAAAAAGGTTCACAACACACTAAACAAGAACATAAAAGCAGTCAAAAGAAGCTCTAGGAAGATGGCCCATGAGCTGTATGGAGAAGACTGCAAACCTTTACCACCTACAAGAAGCCATGCCCCAAGAAAATGGGAGATCATCATGTGGCAGACAAACTGTACATACATTAAAGCAGGTCTGAAAAGCCCACCATCACATACCACTCAAGACATCAGCACATCCTCCACCTCCAAATGCACTCAAGCCTGCTCTGAAGATCTGTGAAAATGACACAAGCAAACTTTTTCAAAAGCAGAAGGTCAAGAAAGCACCAGGTGCAGGTGTTGTTTCACTCTCCTAGTTGAAGGTTTTTGCTGACCAACGTGCATCTTTATTCACACAGATCAACAAATAATTGGAGCAATGCAAAGTACCCTCTTTATTGAAGTACTCCACTATAATCCCCATCTTCAAAAAGCAACTATCACAGGATCTAACCCTTAATATACCCAAAGTTTAAATAATGGTGCTTGCTTGATTGAATTCCCAGAGAGACAGTAAAGCATCTTCTCAGAATAGACTTTATCATTCCTCAGTAGAAGGTGGTGAAATGGGATGTGGCAGGTGAGCTTTCCTTAGTCTTCTTAGAAAGTAGAGACACTGTTGTGCTTTCTTACTCATAGAGCTACTGCTGAGGGACCAAGTGAGTTTCTCTGTCAGCTGAACACAAAGGAATTTGGTGCTCCTGACGATCCACCTGGGGGAGCCACCAATGATCACTGGAGAGTGGTCTCTTTGTTTTTCCAAAGTCACAACCATCTCTTTCATTTTATCAACATTCAGAGACAGGTTATTGACTCTGCACCAGTCTGTTAATCATTCCACCTCCTCTCTGTAAGCTGACACATTGTTTACACTAATGAGATCCAGCACATTCATGTCACCTGCAAACTTGATGATGTAATTAAAGTTGTGCATTGCTGCAACTGTCAAGAGTCAATAAGGTGAACATCACTGGACTGAGAATACAGCCCTGATGAGCTCCAGTGCTCAGTGTGGTGTGCTGGAAATGATTGTACTGATCCAGACAGACTGAGAGAGGTGCTCAGTCCCAACACGCTCAGCTTTCCAATCAGGTGCTGAAGAATGATGGAGTTGATTGCTGAGCTGAAGTCTATGAACAGTCATCCTTCTTGTCCAGGTGAGTGAGTGCCAGGTGAATGGTGGTGGCTATGGCATTGTCTGTAGAGTGGTTGGGATGATACGCAAACTGCAGTGGATCCACTGAGGGGGACAGCAGGGTTTTGATGTGCCTCATAATTTTAAAGCACTTCATGACGATGAGTGTGAGAGAAACAGGATGGTAGTCATTAAGGCAGGACACATGACTTCTTTGGAAATGGCACAATAGTGGTCACCTTGAAGCACATTAGAACAATGGAGCTGCTCATAGAGATGTTTAAGATGTCTGTGAAGACATCTGCCAGCTGGTCTGAACAACCTCTGAGCACTCTGCCAGGAATGTTGTCCGATCCAGTGACTCTCCATGGGTTGACTCTGTGTAGTTTTCCTTACATCCATTGTGGTTACACAGTGCACTTGGTAGTTGGGAGGAGGTATGGTTTTCCTTGCCACCATATTGTTCTATGCCTTGAACTAAGTGAAGTTGTTCAACACATCTGAAAGGGAGGCATCACTGTCACACTGTTTCAGAACCAATTTTGTGCATCTGACAAGCAGCCTGTATGCTGAAATTAGCATAACAGAGAGTGGTATGTGTATCCGAGGTGGGGACAGGGCCCTGCCTTATATGTGCCTGGAACATTTGCGTAAGCAGCATCCAACACATTTACCCAAAGTCCACATGTTGGTAAAACTTACAGAGAACAGTCTTGAGATTTGCATAATTGAAATCTACAGAGAACAGTCTTGAGATCAGGATGCAAGCTCTGTAGATTACTCTGCAAGCACTATAGATCACTGATCACTCCATACCATCTCTCCACACAATGCATCCCTCATGTTGGTGCTCAAGGGGAGATACAGAGTGACCAGGAGCACAGCAGGGAATTCTCTCTCTAAATAAAAAGGTCTACATCTAACAACTACAAACTCCACCAGCTGAGAATGGAACTTTGCAACAAACACAGAGTCCTTGCACCACTCCATGTTGATGTAAACACACATGCCACCTCCTTGTATTTTTCCAGACTGTTGGCTTGATAGCAGGTTAGCCTATCTAGCTGAATATCACTGTCCAGAGTATTATCTCCAAACAATGTTTCAGTATAAACTAAAACACAACCGTCTCTGTACTCATGCTGGGTAGCTCACTGAAGTCAGATACAGTTCAGCTTATTCTTGAGAGAGAGCAGGCATTAGTGAGGAATAGTGATGGATCGCCCCTGGCTCTGGCTGCTTTCACGTGCTTTGGTGAATTGACGTGCACCTGCAGGTCGTTGGCACCTTTATTTGCCACAGACACGTAAGTGCCTGCCTTACACATCAAGCACTTTGCCTCATACGGATCACGACCCTGGCAAAAGCACAGGACTTTTTTCTTTAATTCCTCTGTAAACCTACACTTTCGTTTCGGCATTGCCGTAGAACCGGCGGACACACACGGGCTTTCGCTTGTAAACACTCGGGGGTAGACTGGCAAGCCCACGTTTTCTTCTTCACACACACACAATGCAAAGTAGATAGATTTGAGGAGAAGGGCGTGACTAATTTGTGATACAGAGAAACCTGGAATGGAGTGGAATGGAACGGAGTGGCAATTCTAATCACAATGCACTGTACATGTATTATGTTTGAGGCGGTTGAACAAAATTTCAGACGATCTTGAAATTGAAATTTTTGAAATTTTTAGGTCTCAAAAGTAGGACATGTCCGGGAAAAAGAGGACATCTGGTCACCCTACATCAGGTCCATCACAAAGAAAACCCAACAGAAGATGAATTTTTTGTGAAGTTGAAGAAATTCAACCTGCCTCAAGAGCTGTTTGTTCAGTTCTACACAGCAATCATAGTTTGTCATGAAAACCTCCATCATAATCTGGTGCAGCTCTGCCACCAAACACAACATCTAGAAACTGCTACATATTGTCAGGTCTGCAGAAAAGATCACTGGTGTTAACCTACCTTCCCTGGTCAATCTGCACACCTTCAAAATTAGCAAGCAAGTAAAGGAAACTCAACACTCTGGGCACTACCTGTTTCAGCTTCTTCCCACAGACAGGGTCTGGTAAGCTTCAGCCAACTGAGGGTCAAAACAGCCAGACTCCACAAATGCTTCTTTCCCTACAGCATCACACTGATGAACAATCATAGCACATAAGCCTAGATATGATGATAAGCCAAAGTTAATACAGTGACTACATTGTTTGTTCACTCATCATAATGGCTTATAGATTCACTTAAGTGTATACAGTTCTTTGTAGACCACAAAGTTTTCATCTGCTAATCTGCAGGCCATTCTAGATGTTTTGTAAACATATTTGACAGGCAAGTACAATAAATGTAGTTTTTGATACATTAACAATATTAACATTAACTATAATCACAGCCATTGACTTCTTACATGGATAACTTTTTTTTTTACTGAATTGAACTTTGAGGGAAACTTTATTAAACCACACAGGTCAGGTGTATTTTTAATATTTGGGTACATTTAAAGCTAATGTGGCTTACAATGCAGTTTTTAGTACAGCAATGTACAATAATTCAAATGTTCTTCAAAAATATTTAAAGAGGCCCCAAGTGGCTCAATGGACTAAGGCGCTGCCACAATGATCCAAGAATCGTGAGTTCAAATCCCGATCATGCTGCTTGCCATTGACAGCGGGAGCCTGAGAGAGCAGAATTGGCCGTGCTCTCTCTTCGGGTGGCCAAGATGGTGCACTCTTCCTAGCACTATAAACAATGTCAACTGACTCGGGCGTCTGCTGGGTGTTCCATCAGAACCGGGGAACTGTGCTTTCCTCCAAGCGCACTAGTTACCCTGTGGTAATGTATCACCAGCAGTTTTGAAATACAGGGGCTTGACATCACTGGTGTCAGAGGAGGCCTGTGTACTAAAAGTAGGTTTAGTGTTGTATACTAGCAGCATACATTTTCTTAACAATATGCAAAAAAATTAAAATAAATGTTGTGGAAGTGAGGAGTAACAATGAACCAGCCCCTCACCTGGGTCTAATACAATACACCTGGAATTGGTTAAGAGGAGGGTCTCTAGGAGGTGTTTTAAAGGGCTCAGTTTGGCCCACAAAAGGGAGATAAACACTGGAATGATCTAATCTAGGCTACACTGAAGGGAGCTATCACTGGGAGTAAGTACTTGGAGCTGCAAGCTCTATGGATGTTAAGGACTCTTAAAACAGACTGTAAAAGCAAAGTATCCTGCCAGAGCCCTCATTTGGGGCCTTATATTTATGTTTAGTGACTGAGTTTGAATAAGTGGAAATAAAGCACAAACTTTTTTGCGTTGTTCAAAATGACATTTGTGTGTTGTTTACCTGCTGAGTTTAGCCCCTGGTATACATGTCCATGCTCATTTCCCGAAGGGATAATGCCACAGTGCTGGTGCAAGTGGCATATTGTTATGCTTTATTTAAAATACACCACCAGTCAAAAGTTTTAGAACACTCAATTTTTTCGTTTCTCATTGAAAATGACTGAGTTTAATGTCTCATTGAATTCTGAAATAAAAGCAATAATAATTAAAAATTATTATTATTATTCAATATTATTGAAAATCTGAAATGAAACAATAAATAAGAAATTATGGAATCAATTTACAGACAAAATGTATCTAAACTTTGGACTCCTCAGAGTAGCAACTTTGGCAAATACTGTATAATGGCTGAACACACTCGTGACATTCTTTCTACAACAGACATCAAATATTCTTCAGACAGTTCTTCACAAATCTGCTGCAGAAGTTCACATAAATGTTGGCACTTATAGGTTTGCTTTGCTTTTCACTTCATCACAAATCAGCTGGATGGGGTTTAAGTCTGAAGACTGTGCTCCACTCCATGTTTTCAAGCTGACCTTCTTGTTCTTTTTTCCTGAGGTAGTTCTGGCAAAGCTTGATGTTTTGGGTCATTATCTTGCTGTAAGGTGAATCCCTAAACTAGGTGCATACAAGAAACGCTCTAAAACTTTTTAAAACTGTTCTAAAACATTTGACTGGTAGTGTACACCAGTATCCAGTTTTGATTTTGTTTTTTCTTTAAATTTATGAAGAAAAAAAGATAATGACTTAAATGTGCTCTACCAAATTGCACGGGGTTATGGTCCCACCAAAGCATTTCAACTGTTTTGAGGTCTTGACATTGACTGTGACATTTTATGTTGATTTTTTTCTTTTCTGGTGTAGATTTGCTGGTGTTCTTGGGATCATTATCCTGTAGTATGTCTTAATTTTGGCCAAGATTTAACTTTCAGATAGATGGCCTCACATCTGACTTTATAATAATTTGGTACACAGAGAAATTCATGGTCCACTCAATGCCTGCAAGGTGTCCGGTACCTGTGGCTGCAAAACAAGACCAAATCACTCCTCCACCACCATGCTTGACAGTTGTTATGGGGTGTTTGCCAGTGTGCTGGGTTTGGTTTTTGCCAAACATCTCAACTTTCATCTCACATGTCCAAAGGATGTTTTTTCAGAAGTATTGTGGTTTGTTCATATGCAGTTTTGCAAACTTAAACTGTATTTCCATGCTTTTTAAGAAAGAGGCGACTTTCTTCTGGCAACCCTTCTATGCAAGACATAGTTGTTCAGTCTTTATCTAAGTGTACTGTCATGAACTTGACTAGTTAACATGCTAACTGAGGCTGAAATGTAGCTCTTAGGCTTTTTGCAGTTTCTCTGAGCATTACATGATTTGAGATTGGTGCTGGGATGCCCACCCCTTTTAAATTTGTCTTAAATGTTGTGAATATCTATTTTCTATAGAATGATGAATTTCATATTGTTTGGAAATAGCTTTATAAAACTTATCAGGTTGATGGGCAGCAACAATTGCTTTTCTAAAGTCACTGCTGATGTCTTACTTACTTGGAATTGTTAACACACCTAAATGCCCCAGACCAGCAAACTGCTAAAACATTTGCTTTTATAGAGGTGGTCACACTTGCTGAGGATCATTTAATCAGGTGCATTTGATTAGCCACTCATATTCATCGTGTATGGAAGAAGTAAGGCTGTAATTTTTCTCACACTTTCTGTAATTTGGTCTAATTGTTTGTTAAATAATGACACAGTGTATATGTCATGAGGTTGTATTTACCTCAGTTTAAGACCTGCTAAGGACTAGATGTTTTTTTATGTCCTGATCCATATAATTCAAAGAGGGTGTCCTTTGTGTTTGTGTGTAGATCTTTGGAAATATGTTCAAATTCAGTGTAGAGATCAAAACAGCAAAAAATGTGTTGCTATCCAATTACATTTGAGCTTTCCTTTGAACTTTATTTCCAGGGTTGTGAATGCTCAGTCATCTTCAGATAACATGGAACAGTGAACAGCAACACTGAAGGGCCTAATTTCACTTTTCTACAGTAAGCCTATTTTTCCAAGGCTTCAGTGGTGCTTATGTTATTTCTGTTCTCAGAAAACAAGTTTCCCCAAAGCCTTTTGTGTACTGTATATAAATATTTGAGATATTTTGCCACACTCTCTGTTCAATGTGTCTGAGGTCATGTATATTTGAGAAAAAAATGTTCTCTCATTTAGTCTTTCATAGGCCTGCAGAGATTAACATATAAATAGTTTGAGTCATTTGTGTTGTGCCTTACTATGCTGAGATCATTTCATCAATAAACTGGATGCCTCAATGGTATGTCGGAACCATAAATTATCAGTTTATGGGCTTACTGTATAATAATGCATGGTATGGAATGAATGTGGGCAGTTAGAGACATTTTTATGAATAGAAATCATTATAAATACTTATACCACCTTGTACTACAGGGAAGTCACAAAGTGATGCTATGCTATTATTTATTAGTTTGTATTATTTATGAATTATTAGTTTATGTATTTATTAGCTTGTAGTTTTTAGTTTCTTGATTTTTTCATGTTTTTAAAAACACCAAACCACAAGTAACTCTTCCCATCCTGTATCACCTTGAATTAAGTAATGTCAATCAATACCATATTCAGACATTCAGTTTCCAAGTATGGATTCTTTTAGCACAATCAACTTGATTAAATATTAAAATGAGTGTTTATTGCTCAGTTTGGTCAAAATGTGTGTTCATAGCCCTTCTATTTTGTGAATTCAGTCACATTTAATTGCACAGAAACAGCTTGAACAATCTCCATAGGAACATACTGTAAATAGATTGAAACAGTGGAGCAGCTGCACATGAGACTAAGGTCACCATACTCAATGTCAAGTGTGGACTAGAGGAGTATAATCCTCTCGGGTATTGGGCTGTGGAGCATTAAAACTGTGTTCTCAAGAGTGATGGAGCTCCATCCAATTCTTTTAGGATGAGCTGAAGTGGAGTTTGTGATCCAACTCGAAACTAATCATCCAAGAGTAGCACCTGACCTCACTAATGCCGTCATGGCTGAATCAGATCCTTACAGTAATATTCCAACTAGCACAAGATCATCCCAGAAGAGTAAAGACTGTTATGACAATATAAGTGGACAAACCTGATATTAATACTATTGATTTAGTAAGAAACGTTTGAATAAATGTGTGTCTACAAACTTTTAGACTGAGAAAAATAGACAGGAAGGTCACCCAAATGAGAGTAAGTAAAACCCTTGGAAAAATTATGGAATCCATTAAAGACAGAAGATGTTCGCACAGCTTTTACTTTATAGCAAATAAACAAATCACAACTATAAAAACTAAAATAACATTCTGACTTAAAAACTTATACTTAAAAAATTGACTTCAATATTAAATGCCTATTAAAATTCGCTAATGAATAACAGTAGACCTATTCTACATTAAGCCAGCTCCAACTTTCTCAAATAGTATACGAGAGATCAGATAATTAATCAGATCAATTATTTTTAACTTCCCCCAATTTTCTTAAGTGGAGTGCTTGCTGAACATGTCATTGTTGATTCCTGAAGAAAGGCCTTCTGAAAAATAATTTAATCATTTCTTATTTCTTTCAGTGGAATGAGAAAATTGTCCAAAATTTCAGTGTACACCAGTGCAATGATTGTTGAGGTAATGACCTCCAGTTATCATTTACCTGTATCAAATTTGGTTGTTTTCTTTGGACAATTGTTTTTATGTTTCATTAGAACAAAGGTTTTAGCATCTGATTCATCAGTGCAGATTCCTAACTGAATATCACTTAGTTACAGTCATCTACACACCATGATTGTGTCTCTTCATAACCTTGATACCTCCTCCATAACCTTGATTTCTTTCATCTGCAATTCATGCTGGATTTTGGTTGGCTTTGCTAATGTAAATCCTATTTCATTCAGCTGATTTCTTACAGGTCTTGTCACAAACATTGACTGCTTTTTAATATATTTTCTATTTTCTATCTGAATGTCAGTTTACTTGTTTATACTTGTACCAATATTTTTGTACACAAATGACTAGGGACAACCAACATTTTTTACCACAACCCCTTAAGGTCGGGAAGTGCTCGCTTTTAAATGAAGACTATTTTTTAGACTATATATATATATATATATATATATATATATA